>JAFEMH010006161.1:0-133394 GCA_022495995.1 Adenophora triphylla var. japonica | reverse complement strand
TCAAGCCAACCGATCTAAAGCCATCAACGCAGACGATCAAAGCTTATGACTCAACGTCTCGCTCAGTCTTGGGGATAGGCACTCTAAACCTGTGGTTCGAAAAGCAGATGATACCAACAGACTTCTAGGTTATCAAAATCCCGATCACCTTTACTGCCATCTTGGGCCGACCTTGGCTACACCAAATAAATGGGGTGGCATCCACTCTACACCAATGCTTGAAGTTCATCCAAGGAGGTGACCTCACCATCATTTACTAGTATGACTATCAAAAGGACCAAAGACAAATGGCATCCCTGGGCCCCGAAATCAAGCATGAAAACGACGGCATGATTACGACAGTGGTTCACGCCGAAAAGCCCGAAAGCCCAAGGTAGCTTGCCATGTAGACCTCCCCGACTTGGGACCGCATCCCTCCTCCCATAAAGATGATGAGGCCTATGAACTACATTCCGGGGCTCCTGGCCTGGGCAAGCACCATCAAGGCACCCACAAGATCATCGAGGTCAAAGAACAAAATACTCCTCCAGCAATTTCAGTACGTCCTTACTCCCAAAGATGCCGCGAAAGACAAAAAGCCGCACGCTGAAAATGCCCTGCCATCGACAAAAGAGGCTCGCACGCAAGCTCCGACCTCCGTCCTGGCTGCCTCCGACATGGCCCTAAGACTTTCACAAAGAAAACCGACAATTCGAACGAAGACATAGAAAAGAGGACATAGCCGATCAACGCCAAACAAGATTAGTCGGCAAGAATCAATGAACAAATGGGAGAAGCTCCAACAATGCCTTGAAAGGTTCGTGAGGCCTCGAGCCAAACCCTCGTCATAAGGGACTCCTCGATGCACCAACTCTATCTAGACCCACCAACACCACTATTCACAATGAATTTTGGTTTGGGAAAACCCCTCTTTCGGGCGGAAGAACTCGAAAATATTTCACGTCAACGCCCGCCACGAATGAGCGGGACGAGCCGACATTCGAACTAGAAATGCATAAGGCAAGAAATAAAGACTCCGCACAAGATGCCCGGAACGAGCCTTTACTACAACAACTTTTCAATGAAGAAATCAAAGTGCCGACCTAATCGATTTTGTTTCTAATAACTCGTGGTAGCCATGATCAGAGACAAAGAAACAGCCAAGCCTTTCGACCTCGCATCCTCTCAAGCCCATCCACAATGCCACTAAAAACCGGGCCACCTTCTCCTGACTCCACACTGGCCAAGAAGGAAATGATCGAACAACTTGGTCAAACCCCTCGCGCATCCTAGAGTCTAGATTCGAAACACATTCCGAGTCCGTTGTATTTGAATTTGAGTCTCTCGAGTCATCCGAATACGGGCCTTACGACGAAAGATTATGAGTCTATAGCCAACAATGTATTCCCATATGCTCTAAATGAAAGTTTCGACCTTTTCGAGTATCCTCTCATTGCATCTTTAACAACGGATAAATTAACTAAATCACAAAACAATTAATAACAATTCACTTGATAAAGACGCGTACACATTAAATGAACAATGAATTCAACACATCTTTAAGCATGTTGTCAAACGCAGAGGAAAACTCGGCCTGCTCGCCGAGAAGGTTTTAACTACGTTGAATTTGGAAACTGCCGAAGAGCCTAAAGACACGCAACCTAAGCCTCTTCACCGGCACAACACGTGAACCAAGTCAAATCATGGACTGTACGAACAACCGGCCGACTTCCCAACTAACGAGGCTAAAGGTCCTTAACCAATTTCAGATGAAGGAATCTTCGCACTCAAGGCGAGAATCGATGGCGCCCGTTCTTCGATGGAGTAGCCACCAAAGAGGAAATGGTATCGGAATGCCTCTGTCAATTCCAAAAGACGAGCACACCCCAATCGCCATAAAGCTAAACTTCGAGGTAACCAACAATGTCACCGAATAAGACAAGGCCACGGACAAGGCCGCCTCAAAAGGAATGTCCAAAACTAGAGGCTTCGGGATCACTCGATCAATCAAGTTTCCAAAAATGGAAAGATAGACCTGGCTTGCAAAAATACCACGCCATACGGAAGACCTCATCACACACCAAAGAGGTCACCTGGTCCACTACTTGCAAGAGACCGAAACCGCTTTGTGACGCCTACCACTCGGGATTCACTTGAGGAAATCTCGGTGGGAAGGCGATAAAGCCATTCAAAGAGGAAGAAAGGGAAATTCCCGAACCATCGCTGCGAGATAGAACTGTAACTCGAGCCATCAACGAGCCGTGGTACAATCAAATCTACCAAGACCTCAAGAATGGGAAAATCGCCTTTTCTGGCGTAACAGAGGAAGACAAATGCAAAGAAGGAATCAAAGCCAAGAGCATTTGTGGCCCTAAAATGCCTTCGCTCTCGCCTGTCATCCTGGGGACACGCTATACAAAAATGCTACTAAGGACCGCTCACTCCGCAATCTCCAAGAAGGAAAAGCGAACGAACTTCATGAACAAAGTCCAACAATGGGCTCATGGCCCCCATACGAATGCCAGAGCCCCCGACTGCAAATCATTCTTCAAATGGGCTACTATCACTCTACGGAGGCAGATCGCATCCACTTTTGTCCGAAGCACGCGATCATCAAGCGCCAACGGTTCTCCAACTCAACCATCTTCCCCTCACGATCCAGACAGATAGACCACTCACCGGCCCTTCGCCACTGGGAATCGACGCCACCATGGAAGATCGCTCATCGCCTGGCAAAACACCACGAGGTTCATCTTGGTAGCCATCACTACTTGCCTAGAGACAAAATCGGTATCGAAGACGCCAAGTCCTACAAATTGGCTAACTTCGCAAGAAGGTTGCACATTTCCTCGGAAGGTGATAAAGCCATTCATACGCCGATACGGGCATCCCGAATGAAGGTCATATTGCATAAACGGATCTCACTGGGCGTAGAATGCGATGCATCAGAGCTGCCGACCTAAATACACGCCACAAGTCCTCTCCCTACATGCCGCAAATCTAACAAGACTGCAAAAGAACGAAGTGAAGAAACCAAACCTTCGAAAGGATCATCGTAAAATGACCACACGAGGACGAGATTGGACTGCACTCGGTACTTTCGTCACTCGAACATCAATCGTAATGTGTACCACTGAGAAACTCCATTCGCCTCTAACCTATGCGATTGAGGCAAGACGCTCGTTGAATTGGAAATTCCATCACTCCGAGTGTCATTGAAAATGATCAACGAAGTTGAATGGATCCGTTCTCCTCTGACATCGCCAGCGAAAGCAAATTGGCAGCCTTCTGCACGAGCGCCGAACTAAAGGCCATTGAGGCCGCCATCCGAGCCTACAAATACGAACGGCTGCAGGCCTTTCGACAAGAAAGTCAAATCCCGAGACATCGTGGAAGGCTGGATTCCATGCACTCAAAGAAAGCCTCCCACTTTGTCCGAACCAACCCGCTTGGAAAATGGGAACCAACATGGATCGCCCGTTCGTGGTCCAACCTCAAGATCTTCCTCCTGACGCGCCTACGGTCACCGTACCTATGACGGCAACCCCTTCTGGCGAACTACTCAACTAGAAGCAGCTTCGCCGATACTTCGCCCGAATAGAAACATTCGCTTTAATGTTTCCCGTCACTAAAGCCAGTGTCAAACTACGGACCACGAGCCCTCGCCCCGAGGGGAACGTAGGCAACCTTCATTGGTTCGGTCTAAACACAAAAATTTGGATCGACAATCAAGGCTCGATCTATCCAAACACAAACAAAAATCTAAAAATTGATGCTGCCAAGGCTCGGGACTATTTTCGGTCTACAAATACAACAAAGGTCCAAAGTCGACGCCGCCAAGGCTCGCATAAAAAGCAAGCAAGAGATAATGATTCGACAAAGATCTCATTTAAAAGTAATGATCACTAATGATTAAAACACTTGATGAAACACAAGCACGGCCTCTCTCAAAAGTTCACAACATGCTAAAATGACAACCTTAATACATTTAGGACAAGATAATGTAACCGTTAATGCAATGAATGGATACTAGAGGCCGTACCGGAACTCGCGCTAATGTCCCCGCCTATTCTTCCCTTTCATTTGCTCTCGATCCCCCGCGCAGGCAAATGCTTCTTTCGCTCCACGCGAGCCAACTCGCTCCATCACTCCTAGTCTGTGTGTCCTCCTATCGAGATCGACAACCAAAGAGGGCTTCGCATGGCTTCATTCGCCCGTGCCTGTCCTGGACTCCTTGGCCCCGTTAGACGAGTGCCGACTAAAAGGGGACCATGGAGCTCATCCGTCAGCCTGGCCAACTCGTAGTCGGCTCGTGGAGCCTTCGACAACAAAGTCAAATTTCCCGTAACACTGGTGGGTTGCATCCAGCGATTCGCACTTCTAAGGCTATAGCCGAGATCTCGCAACTCCGTCCCAGACCGCTTCGCGCCGGCTTCCCAAAACTACTCGGGTCTCCATTTAACATGCCGCCGTACCAATTCAGTACTCGTGCGTCAACACAACACTCTCCCAACGTCGGAAGGAGCACTACAGCAGGGAACAGATCAGACACTTCCATACCCGTAAATACGTAAAACATCTCAATCTTTCATAGAGCAGTTATTACCCCTACGGCGGCGATGTCGTTCCACCCCAAAGAAAATTGGATTCTTCCCGCTCTCATCGCCAAACCTGCCGAGCAACGAGCGACGGGATATACGAAAGAGGACCAAGACAACCCTTAAACTCGGGACAACATAGGGCAAACTCTTCCCGAAAGGCCCTAGTCTCAATTCCCAATGAGGAAACCCACACAACGGATCCGACGACGTACTGCTGGCGCCATCGCATCAATCTCCCCAGCGGATCGATCCATGGATCTAATACAAGAGGTCGCCGGTTTCGGGTCTAGCAAACGTCCACGGACTAAAAGATGCCGAGACCCGTGCATGCCACTCATGGAAGCCTCCGCACAAGGTGAGCAAAAGATCCCCGGGACTTCTCGCACGAACCTATCCCCTACCGCTAAGAGGTCAATGCCGCAGCGGTTTCCCTAACCAATTAGGAGCACATCCTTCACCGGCTCGACAATGCACGGCCCACTCTCACATCCACAACATGCTAAGGCACCGTTTCACATACCCTTAATGGAGCTTCGACCAATGAAAGTGTTCGTAATGCAATGAATCACGCATACTTAGGAGGTCAAACCGCATTCCACTCAGAGATATCACTCGCTCATTCTTCCCTTTCGTTATCACCATAAGTCTTCTTCCGGCCGCATCGCAGCCAACTCGTTTGTCAATATGGTCTGCAAGGTCATACTCGCGCTTCTTCCAAACGAAGTCCAAGAAAGCATCGGCAGAGCTTCATTCGCCTGCCACTGGATCGCATCTCTTCCCCGTGAGTCTCAAAGGAAGCGAGATAGCCTCTCCACCTCCGATCAACTCGGGTCAAGCAAATCCCAAAATCCTCAAACAGCATTTCGTAACATTCTCGAGGTTGGGACCAGGCCATGCACTTTGCTAAGGCCGTAGTTGAGACGGCAACCTTGCCCTGCAATCGCCCGCGCCTGCTCTCCCAAAACCACTCTGGCCCCGCTTCGACATGCCGCCGTACCACCCGGTGACTGCGGTGTCAACACAACACTCTCCCAACGTCGAAGGAGCACTATTGCAGAGGGAAAGCGGAATACTTCCATACCTCTTAAAAATACAAAGACATCTCAATCTTTCATAGAGAAAGAAGCTACTCTCCATGGCGGTGGAAACATGTCGCATCTGCCCAAGCAAAGGCCTCGCCTCATCCCAACCTGTCGAGCAACGAGCGACTGGGATATAGAAAGAGAGGACCAAGACAACTTAACTCCTGACAACATAGGAATCTTTCCCGAAAGGCCCTCCTAGTCTCAATCCTCAGCCGAGGAACTCCACTAACGGGATTCGCGTACCTGTATACTAAGCAGCGCCATCCATCTCTCCCTGTGCGGACTCGATCCATATCTAATACAAGAGGTCGGCGAGCAAACGTCCACTGCACTAAAAGATGTCGAGACTCCTCGTGCACGACTTCAAGGCCTCTCCTCGCAACCACAAGGTGAGCAAAACGGGACTTCCCTCGCATTTAACCTATCCCCTATTGCTGCAAGAGGTCAATGCCGTAAAGGGTTTTTGCAGACCAAAGGAGCAATATCCTCGACTCTGGCTCGACAATGCCCCACCACATCCAGCCAAGGCACCGTCACATACCCCAACGGAGCCGACCATGAAGTAGGCGTTGGCATCACGCATAAAGCAAACGCATTCCAAGAGATATCACTCGTTATCACCCATAAACCGTCGTGCATCGTAAAATAGCAGAATGTCAATACGACCTAAGAATCAAAAGTCATACCTTGCGCTTCCTTCCAATGAAGTCCGAAGAAAGCATGCAAGCTTCACGTCACTTACTCTGCACTTCGATCAAAGGAAGCGAGATAGCCTCCACCTCCGATCCCCTCCAAGAAATCCCAAAAATCCTCAAAGGTCACGTAATCTCATTGTAGGAGAAGCTATACACATGTCTCAACATCCCGCAACCTTGCATAAAGCAGCCCCGCAACAACTCCTAATCGTGAACCAATTCCTTAAGGGACCAAATCGAAGAAGTAGTCGAAATCTCACTCTCAAAAGCCCGCGATCAGGTTCTCATGTGGTGCCTCATCCACATCTGGAGCCGCTCAAAAATGTGCTTGCCTCTCTCCTTTGAAAAAGCCTCAAGTGAAATTCTCGTAAACAAAAGAAGAATCCAATGGCAAAAATGGAAGGTTTTTAAGAAATGGGGAAGAAGGGTCAAGTCGGGACTACAAACGTGGAGAGTGGGGAGATAAGGGAAATTCAGATTTTCAAGAAATCTTATCCCCTCTCCAAAAAGCAAGAAGTGTCCGCACTGGCCGACCACTTCTGCATGCATGAAGCGTGTCCGCGCGGACCACTTTGGCAAACTGGAAGCTAAATTTTTCAAAGAATCACAAACAACTTGTTGCCCGCCCAACAGAAACTCTTGCACCCGATCGCTTCAAAAGCTCACAAAGCTGCTTTCTGCCCTATACACTCAACCACAAATGCATTCCCAGCTCATGCGACATGCACAAAAATAAAATAAGCTAGAAACAAATTCCTAGGCCAGTCCCCGGAATCACAGATAAATCCTTACATCACAAATAAAATGCTTTGCTATGCCAAATATGAGTATTTTATTACATATACAAATGTCTGTTACAAAACAAAAAAAAAGAAGGAAACAAAAGGAGTCTTACTCCGAATCCTCATCATCATCGCCGCCGCCGAATGAATTCCTCGCATCCTCGGAAAACTCAAGTGTCACCTCCTCATCATCAAAGATCTCGACTCCTCCCTCGATCGGATACTCGAGGTAGTCCGCGGGCCGGGTCAAAGCCCGACAAAGATCAAAGAAGGGACGCGAGGACGAACCCTCACCCCGCGCGCACCCGACGGAAGGAAAGAACTGTGAAGGGTTTAGCGCTCTAACCCCGAAGAAGTCCCCCGCATCAAAGCTATGTCGCTCCCGAACCGCCACCACAGATGTGGCTCTCGGGCCTCGCCTCTAGAAGAAGGAGTATCCACGCATACCTCCTCGAAGGCACGTTGTCTCAAAGCCAGCCGCACTCCACAAAGACCCGTTAGACATCTTCCTCATAAGCTTCTCTGCAAAAAGCCCGCAACCCCACATATACTCGCGGGTCGCACGTCCACGGTCCGCCCAAGACTCCGCACAAAAAACAACAAAAGAAAGAGCTCAAAGAAAAGTGGTTACAAAGATACTCGACAAAAGAGAAAAATACGTAAAATATACCAAGATGTAAAAGAAAGTAAACAAACTCACCACAACATCCGGGTCAACCCGATAGAGGCAGTGAGCATGCTCGTGTGGATCGGCACCGACACCCTCCCTCCTCGAATCCCCACGAACATAAGTTCTAAGTCCCACCTGGGCACCGGGAAATCGTGGAGGACGCGACGCAGCTGACACCGCTCTCCTCGCCTAATACTCGCGGCGTCCTCAACTTCTCGCTCGACGAAGGCCGCATACTCCTCGCCTCCAGAAGAACTCCTCGGAACTCACGCCGGTCCGGTAAGACTCTCGAACTCCAGCAAGTCCATATCGCCAGACTCATCATGCGGAAGTGGATGATGCCTCTGAGCCATAGTGGGGAACACTGCGCTTACGCCGCCAAAAGACCCTCTCCCCCCAAGTACATGGAGCTCGTTGGTAAAGCCCCGCGTAAGCTTCCTCTCGCATCACCCAAAAAGTGGGGCACCCTCCACCATCCTCGCCATACCGAGCTCCAAGTGGTGGCGCCTAATGCACCCTTCTGGCCGCCGTCCTTTCCAGAATCGGGCCGCACTCTCCCCATATGACAAACGATCCTCCCCTCGCATCTCTTCTTCCTCAAAGAGCGCAGCTCAAAGACACAACATGGCGGGATACCCGAACACGGGGCTCGCCCTCCCAGCCTCCCACTACTCGCCACCGAAAGATCTCATAGCAAGACCACGCCCGCTACAAAAAAGCAAAATAGTGCCTTCGTAACAAGAAAAAGAAAAAGGAAAAGAAAACGGAAAATGATGAAAAGCTAAACTACAAAAAGCATCTAAACTCATACCTCCAAAGGCCACAATTCAAAACATCCTGTGGAGTTAACCGTGCCTCTACGCTAAACCACCCAAAGCAAAATAGAGCTCATCCAAGCCCGCCTCGCCCCCAAGCAATTTCACAAACCCTTTCCAAGTCCACCAAACTCTCCAAAAGAGAGGGAAAAGAGCGGTAGAAGCGTGGTTCGAGAACAAAGTCTGAAAGGGCAAACCAAATAAATGAGCGCCAATTGCTCCGCCCGACACTACCCCAAAGTCCCGATGATACTCCCGATGTCATGGCACCCTTGCGCTCCACATCGTGGTACACCATGCCTGGAGCCCTTACTTGGGCCAAGGCGCAAAGCCAAGTAGCCTTGGCCAAGTGAGCTCTATCGGACATCCGATCCCTCCATTTCACCGACTCCTCAAGGAAAGCCCTGATGGGTAAAAGAAATCCATGTGGGAGTCACTCATCATCTCTCTCCCCAACTAAAGTGGAAGGTATGCGTGGTGTCCCACCAATACCTGTATAAGGCCGTAAAAGCACCCTTGTTCTCTCCGCATCTCCGCCACTCGCCTGTGTTCTCTACGAACACATTCAACCCAAAGAGCAATGACTAGCCTCCGAGAGCTAGCCTCCCCATCCTCGGGAGATATCGGCATATGCGCTCCACACCTCAAAATAAAAAATACTTAACAAATGTACAAAACAAAATGATAACACATATCATTTACAAAACAACAAAAAAAACACAAAAAGTCCGTACCAACACTAGCACATAAACCACAAAAGTCCATCCCAAAACGGCAATTCCCAAAACAAAGTCCATCCCAAAACAAAGTCCATCCGACACATCAACAACACTAAGACACATCACACACATTTTTTTCCAACAAAAAGGGATCCGCCCCTACACACTATTTTTTCCAACAAAAAGGGATCCGCCCCTACACACTATTTTTCCAACAAAAGGGATCCGTCCCTACACACACTTTTTTTCCAACAAAAGTGGGATCCGTCCCTATACACATTTTTTCCAACAAAAAGGATCCGCTCCTTACACACATTTTTCCAACAAAAGGGGATCCGTCCCGACACACATTTTTTTTCAACAAAAAGGGATCCGCCCCTACACACAATTTTTTCCAACACAAAGCGGATCCGTCCTTACACGACACATTTTCAAAAAAACACAAGGGATCAGTCCCTACACGACACATTTTCAAGCAAGAGTCTCGTCACACAAAGACACGCCACATTCCCCACACAAAGTCCGTTCCCTACACGGCAATTTTTCTCACAAAAAGCATATACATACAAAACACAAGATCAAGGTACAAGTCACCAAAGCATGCATTTCAAGGGAGAGACACTTTATTTTCACAAATAAGAGCTAAACTCCACATTTTTGAACAAAAATCACATACCCACAATCCATACACGCTCAATTTCAACAAATCATCATCAATTTCACAAAATGAGCATGGCAACAACAAAAGTCCCAAAATTGCAAAAACTAAAACCCTCGTTTCTATCATACACCATTTCAAAGTAAGAATCAAAACAAAAATTGATTTCTTACCTCCATTACCGCTTTCCCCCCCACAAGTCAGTGTACGCCTCGAAATCCGGATACAACTCATCCTGGCTTAAATTGTTGAAGGAGTGTAGGGAGGAAAAGTTCCTTCGGAGATCCAACCTCCTCTCATGGCCTCACGGCCCCTTTCGACGACGACCTAATTCGCCCCCAATCTTTCCGCCATGATAAAATCTAGCTTAATACAATAGAAGGATTTTCTCAAGAAAATTTTTGCTCAAAAATCAAGTTTTTATCCTCCTTCTTTATTCTCCTTCCTCCCTAGGCTCGAAATTAGAAAATGTAAAAGGAATGGGGCGCTGCCTGTAAATCAGATTCTAGGTTAAGAAAATCAGATTTGTGGCACATCGTCGTCCGTAAGCTTTACCCACTTAGCAATGCAAGTGTATCCGCACAGTATTCCTTTGTACCCCTGCATGGAAATTCCTCTTTTTGCCCTTATAATCTTTGCCCTTAAACCGTCCAAAGGCCATTTCCAAAGAAGATTCATGCAAGCTTTGGTCCCTAACTCCTCAACAAAGATAACTCCCGCCGTCATCGTAAGTTCGGATCGGCGCCCGCTAAAACGTAGTGTGCAAAACAAGCAACGATCATCACTGTAAAGATTGCACTCGTAACAATACATATATCCCCATCAGAATAAACCCCGATCGTCATCTGTGAAGTCCGGACCCCAAAGGCCCAAAATGCCTTCAAACCATACAAATCCTGGCAAGGCACTAATGCCTTTCAAACACAAAACCCAAGCGCGCAAATGCCTTTCGAACACAAACTATCCAAAGGCACAAATGCTTCTCCTCAAAACCAACAAACCATTTAAGTTACATCGTAAGTCCCGAACTTTTCCTCACGGACAAAACACAAGGCAAGCACGCTCTCCTAAAATCAAAACACAAGGCAAGCATGCTCTCCCCAAAAATCAAAAACACAAGGTCAGTCCTACGCCTCAAGACCATCAAAACACAAGGCAAAGTTAACGCCTCCCAAAATTAATCAAGCAAGTGCAAAGCATACGCCTCCCAAAATTAAAAACAAGAAGCAAGCACGCCTCCCAAAATCAAAGCACAAGGCAAGTGTTAACGCCCTCCCAAAATCAAAACACTTGAGCACGCAGCGCCTTTCCTCTCATGGCGCAAACACTTTCATCCCCAGGGGCTTAGGACACCGACACGTCCACGCACAAAATCTCACATCGGGAGGACACGACCACGTCTTCTCACACACGATAATGCACACAACTCTTTTCGAAAGATGACTCAAATCTTCCGAACTACAATCGTGCTGAATTTATTCTGGGATACGTGAGGAATCATACTTAAAGTGGTCCAAACCATCTCGACCCAAGCGGTCACATCAACATGGGACACCACCATGTTCACAAACTACCGACTTAGAAAAGCCACATCACTGGGACACCACCACGCATTACGCAAATTGGCAACAAATTTTAGCAACCACACCATCTAAAAGACACCATCACGTCCCCTCCACATCCGACCCTAGGCCGGGATCACCTCACACACGAACTACGATCGTGTTCTGGATTCCTCATTCGAAGATACGTAGGAATCCCTGTAAAAGGGTCCACCCATCCGATCGATAGGGATGACGATTTATACTATCTAATTTATGTTTTCCATCCTTATTATCTTTATTTTCATGTGTATTTAAAAGTATAGGTTTGATGTCTTTTGGAAAATGAATTATGTATCATGTCAAGATTATGAGAAAAACCATACGATTCGGTAGAGAAATTTAGAGAGTTTATTATGTAATCGTTACCTTGGTTCTCAAAGAAGCTCAAGATCATCATTTCCGCATCAATGGAAGTCAATAAATTCAAGGCAAAGTCAACCAAAGAAGACTCAAAGCGTAGCCAAAAGAGTCAAGAGAAAATGAAGATTTTTCTCGAGATTTTAGGTTGGGGACGAAGTCAAGTCCCCTAAACATGCCTAACTATTCCCTCTGCAAACAAAGGGACGACCGATTCAGCAGAGCATAATTCTTAGGGACGTAGCTTCACTCCCAGGAGTGTCAAAGCAACTTCGTGACTATGCGTTGATAGGAGAATACACGACTCGTGCAATCGGGAGGACGAGTCATTTCTCCAAAGCGAACTCGTGCAAACAGAGCTGACTGTGATTTTTTGTAATCACTTTGGATGTTTTTTAATTTATTTTCTTTTTCCCTTTTAAACTAGGTTTTTACGTAGAGAATATAAATACTACCTATTGTCATTATTTTAGGGTGATCATCTTTTTCATGAGTTTTCCTAGAAACAAGATTGAAGCTTCTTTTGATTTTTAATGGAGGACTACAAATTCCTATTGCTTCTGATTGTAAAGCCTTCGAACTCAAGCTTTTAGATATCAATTGAGGTTTCTTGAAACTTTTTTTTTATTTTTCATAATTGCAAATTTCTTACTTCGTTTCTCTAATTCAAATCTATTGCTAGGGTTTTCGAGAAATTGACTCAATCTCTTAATCCCCGTTAAGTAATTGATTATTGTTAGATCTCCCTTTATCGTGGTCGAATCAGTAGGTCGTTTTCTATTGTAGCACCTTCACGCAATTCTTTGTAATGGTGTCATCTTGAATTGCGATTAAAGTAAAATTGTTCTAATTCTTTTTGGAAATAGTAATAGATTAATTTCTTGATCTTTAATCTCTTAAATATTTCATCAATTAATTCTTTGAATCTTGACCGTGCTCACTAGGTTTTAGTATTGACATTAGGATTAGCTTGTACAGTTGTCGCCGCTAGTAATTAATAACAAAAAAGAGAGGTGATGTAGAGATTTTATATCTCGTGATCAAGTAATTAGGAGGAAAGAAAGAAAGAGTCATTCCCGTGGGTGATATTGATTGATGTAGGGACGTGGGGATAATTTTTACATACCCAAAGTGTTTTTTTACATAATTGTTTACACTTAGATTTTAATTCCCGTCTTAGGGATTTTAATTCATCAACAAACAAACCCCCCATTTCAGTGTGTGACTAGTTCGTTTGCAATACCATTCTTCAAAGGGTTCGACTGACTTATCTTTGCTACATTCTTGTGACCGAGTCCCCGCCAATTTAGCAGGTGTGCGATATTGCCTACCAAATTTTGGCGCCGTTGACGGGAACTGTAATTGTTTACGTTCTTATTCTTTTCTTAATCTATTTCTTTTCTTTTTTACTTCTTTTTATTTCTTTTATTTTAGTTTTTTTTTTTTTGGTTATCTCGTTAAGTGTATTACCCGTTATCTTGTGGTGTGTAACCGTGCATGGTTCACACCCATTCTACTAACAATTTACTGTGCCTCTTGATACGTAAATTCGAACGCTCTTTCAGAAAGGATGCAAAGTACACGGGAGAGTAAACGAAAATTATTGGGAAGAAGAGATGGGTGATAGAGCAGCCCAGACACCCAGGGAGAAAACTGCTTCGAACTGGATGGAGCAACCGCAGTGCCATTTTCCCCGCACGTGCATACGAGAGTCACGTTCGAGTTGAAGGAGGCATTCTTGGATGAATTTTTCCGGTAAACCAGATCAATGTTATGAAACGGGACATTAGTAATATGGAGCATAAGGGGGATGTGTCATTTTATGATTACTATAATAGATTTCACACACTCACCCGACTTGTCCTTATCACGGTATGATGCTGATCACTAATAATGTACTTCCACTGAGGACTTACCGATCAGATAAGAGGATGGTTGACTTTTTGTGGGGGTAGTATACCGAACAAAACTACTACTGAGGCTCAAAAATTATTGAGGAGCTAGCGAAGAGTACCCGGACACATGGTAAGAGGTCAAGTGTCGACAGTCAATGCACTGGGTCCAGCAGCTGGGTTGATCGATCAACTTAAAAATGATGTAGAGGACATCAATAGTATGATAAATACAATAATGTTGGGACAGCTGAAGCCAAGGTGGTATTTGTTATGAGGTGACTCATCCTACGTATTCGTGTCCAACATTACAAATAGGTGAGTATGAAGATGTGAATGCAAATGAATTCGGAGGCCGAGAGATTGCAACACTTACAACCCGAACTGGAAGAATCACCGGGGTTCGTGGTCGTCTAATCCGAATGGGGCACAGCAGGTAGTTCGGTAATCCGCAAGCATTCGCTGGGTTTTCAAGGCCATCACCATGCGCTTAGAAGACGGAACCGATAGAAAAAGTTTTGGAAGAAAAGGGTACTACATCTTAGTCAAGCCACTCGCATTCGAGCCTGAGGTGCCGTTCCCTCATGCCTTGAGAGTCGAGGAAGCCTGAGCCTGACAAGGCTATTTTTGATACTTTCAAGAGGCTAGAGGTGAACATCCCATTCTTGGACCTTCTTCAGACCGTTTCGAGATATGCTAAATTTCTGAAGGAGCTGTGTACCACCAAGAGAGATCAGAAGCTAAGAAGTCAGAAAAAGATTAAGGTCAATGAGCATGTTTCTGCTGTATATCAGAGGAAGATGCCCAAGAAGTGCAAAGTGACTCGGGGATGTTCAGATCCCTATTTATATAGGGGATTCGTTTGAGCATAAGGCAATGCTCGATTTGGGGGCTTCAATCAATGTTATGCCATATACATTGTTTGAGAACCTAAAATAGGGGCCATTGCAAGACACTGTGTAGTGATACAGCTTGGATGACCGGCCTAATGCTTATTAGAAAGGGTTAGTGGAGGATGTTCTTGTACGGGTTGGTAAAATGATATTTCCAACTGATTTTTATGTGTTGGATATGGATTCTGGATCACAAGGCGCCCATTCTCGCTTTGGAAGGCCTTTCATGTCTCACAAAGCAAGAACCAAGTTGGATGTGGCCAATGGTTCTTTATCTATGGAATTCGATGGGCAAGTCATGGAGTTCAACATCTTTGACTCCACGAAATACCCAAAGGATGTCCATTCCCTATGTTTCATGGATGTGATTGAGCCTAGTGGTGGAGGATGTGTTCGAGGTGAGTGGTACGAATGATGATATGAAGTCGCTTTAGAGAATGCTTTGGGGTTTGGCCGAGATGGACTTTGAAATTTTCGAAAGTATGAAAGAAACGGTGATGAGTCTTTCGAGTTATGCTTCGGGTTATGTTAAGGTGCATTTGGAGATTCCACCAGGGAAGCCAGTGCCTTCTATTGAGAAGGCACCCGAGATCGAATTGAAGACCCTACCGGAGGGCTTAAAGTATGTTTATTTGGGAGAAAATGATACGTTATCGATAGTGATCTCGAGCAAGTCAATGAAGCTCAAGAGGAGAAATTGGCAGAGGTGGTTCGGGCTAGGAAGGAGGCTATTGGGGTGGACTATTGCCCATCTTAAGGTAATGAGTCCATCGTTGTGTACACATAAGATAGTTTTGGAGGATGATGCAATGCCTGGTCAAGCAACCACAAAGGAGGATGAATTCACCAATGATGGAGTGAAGAAGCGAGGTGTTGAAGCCGATGCGATGGGGATTATCTACCCCATATCCGATAGCAAGTGGGTTAGCCCCACTCGCCGTACGTCGAAGAGAGGCAGGATCACCATCTCAATAAATCATAAGGGAGAGTTGGTGCCAATCCGGGAGCAAACAGGTTGGCGAGTTTGCATTGATCTTCGGCGACTTAATGAGGTAACACGTAAAGATCATTTCCCCCTCCCCTTCATTGATCAAATGCTAGAAAGGTTAGCCGAAAGGCATATTACTATTTTCTCGATGGTTATTCCGGGTATTTTCAAATACCTATTGCCCCGGAAGACCAAGAGAAAACTACTTTTACTTGCCCCTTCGGCACACTTTGCCATCTGAGAATGCCGTTTGGTTTATGTAATGCACCTGCGACTTTTAAAAGGTGCATGATGACCATCTTCTCCGACTTTGTTGAGAATTTCATGGAAGTTTTCATGGACGATTTCATTATTTATGGAGACTCATTTGACCAATGCCTTGCTCACTTAGCTCTTGTTTTAGACCGTTGCATTAAAACTAATTTGGTCTTGAATTATGAAAAGTGTCATTTTATGGTTGACCAAGGCATTGTATTGGGTCATGTTGTATCCAAGAAAGGTATAAAGGTCGATAGGGCAAAAATTGATGTTATTTCTTCCCTCCCCTATCCCACAAATGTTCGTGGAGGTCCTGACATTCCTCGGCCATGCGGGGTTTTACCGGCGCTTCATAAAAGATTTTTCCAAAATTGCCTCTCCCCTCTGCACTTTGTTACAAAAAGAGGTGAATTTTAATTTTGATGAGAGGTGTAGGGGGCCTTTGATGAGTTAAAGTCTAGGTTGACCACCACCCCCATACTCCAAGCACCCGATTGGTCTCATCCCTTCGAGATCATGTGGATGCTAGCGATTATGCGGTAGGGTCTGTTTTGGGTCAGTGGATAGGGCATCCCATGTCATTTACTATGCTTCTATGACCCTTAATGATGCCAAAAGGAATTATACCACAACCGAGAAGGAGATGTTGGCGGTTGTGTTTGCTCTTGAGAAGTTTAGGTCTTATCTTTTAGGCACCAAAGTCATTGTTTACACCGACCATGCTGCTCTTAAATATCTAATGACCAAGAAAGAGGCGAAACCTAGACTTATTAGGTGGATCCTTTTATTGAGTGAATTTGACATTGAGGTGAAGGATAAGAAAGGGCCGAGAATCTTGTGTCCGATCATTTGAGTCGCCTTGTGCTTGAAGAGGATGAACCCTCTAGTCATTTTTCTATTCAGGGTAAGTTTCCCGATGAGTCTCTTTGGGTGGTTTAGTCGTCCGCACCGTGGTATGCAGATTTGGTCAATTTTCTGGTGTCTCAAAAGTTCCCTCCGGGACTTACTAATTCTAAGAAGGATAAAATTCGGAGTGAGGCCAAATATTATGTGTGAGATGAGCCTTATTTGAGGAGGCATTGTGCGGACCAAATGATCCGTAAGTGTGTAGCCGATAGTGAGATTCATTCCATCCTTAGATTCTGTCATGAGCATGCATGCGATGGTCATTTCGGTGCTAGAAACACGATGAGGAAAGTGCTTGAGAGTGGTTTTTATTGGCCTACTTTATTCTGTGATGCCTAAAATTTTTGCAAATCTTGTGATAGGTATCAAAGGGTTGGTAACATTGGTCAACGTGATGAGATGCCACAAAATTTCGTCTTAAATTGGGAGATTTTTGACGTATGGGGAATTGACTTTATGGGTCCTTTTCCAAATTCATTTGGCTTTTTGTACATCTTGTTAGCGGTCGACTATGTTTCCAAGTGGGTTGAAGCAATCCCCACGCGCACCGATGATTCACGGGTAGTGGTCGATTTCCTTAGGACTAACATCGTGTGTAGGTTTGGTATGCCTAGGGCCATCATTAGTGATAGGGGACACATTTTTGTAATAGGACGGTCGAAGATTTGGTTAAGAAATATCATATTACTCATAAGATTTCGACCGCCTATCATCCCCAAACTAATGGCCAAGCGAAGGTGTCTAACTGGGAGATCAAATCCATTCTTGAGAAAACTGTGAACCTATCTAGGAAGGATTGGAGTCTTAGGCTTGATGACAAGCTTTGTGGGCCTACCGGACGGCTTACAAGACACCTATCTGGTATGTCCCCATACCGGTTAGTGTTTGGGAAGCCATGTCATTTACCTAAGGAGTTGGAACATAGAGCATTTTCGGGGCCATTAAGAAATTTAATATGAACATAGATGGGTCCGGTGAGGAGAGAAAGTTGCGATTAAATGAGTTGGATGAGATAAGGAGAGAAGCTTTTACGAGAACAACCAACTCTATAAGGAGCGGGCAAAGCTTATGGCATGATAAAATGATCGTAAGAGGGAATAGGAAGGACTTTAAGGTTGGTCAAAAAGTCCTCCTATTTGATTCCCCGTCTCCGGTTGTTTCCCAAAAGCTAAGGTCTCATGGACCGGACCTTTGTTGTGAGGGAGGTATATCCGCATGGTGCGGTTGAGATTGGTAGTCTCTCCTAAGTGACAAAGTTTTTAAGGTAAATGGTCAACTCCTAAAATTGTATCATGACGGCGCGGTAATAAAAGAGGATGTGGAGGTAAATTATCTCCAAAATCCTAATTATGATTAGACCTTTCTTTTCGAGTCTTGTCAAAGACTTTAAAACTTGATGCTATGTCGGGGGCTTACTAAAACTACCCGGGATTTCACGCAGACGCGAAATGCGGTTGTCTTTCGCGAAGGGTTGGTGTCTGAGACCTCGCTTCATGGGAAGGAAATGAGGAGTCGCCACGCGGTTTTGTATTTGAGCCCAAACATTGAGAAACGGCTATTGTGAAAATGGTGTCGTTTTTATTGGTAGCAAAAACTTGGAAAAAGGCTTTGAAAATAGGGGATCATTTTTATTGGTAGAAAAAACGAGTAAAAAGCTATTTAGTACCAGAGATTGTTAGGTTTGGAGGTCACGTTACGTTTCGGGAAGAGTATTACGAGATCACCCGAAATGCCTCGTATGACGAGTCTTTCTACCTTTCTCGAAATCGTGTGTGTGTGTGTGTGTTTTGAAATGGGGGGCTTGAACGACAAGCTTAATCCTGGTTTGAATGTCAAACGTTGATTAGGTGACTTTGTTTGAAAAGACGAGCGTTTGAATGACAAACGTCGGTTTGAGACGGAAATGAGCGTTTGCGTGGCAAACGTCGATTTTGAGTTTGAAATGAGCGTTTGCGTGGCAAACGTCGATTTTGAGTTTGAAAAGGAGTTCTAACGTCGAACTCCGGTTTTTGAACCGGGCGAGTCATTGTTAACGATTTTTACGGAAAAAGCGTATTAAATGATTTTGAATGTCAAAAGCTTCCGCTTTTAGTTTCAAGATGAGCGTTTGGATGCCAAACGTCATTTCGCGCATTTTGAAAGAGAGTTCGAAGGTCGAACTCCGGTTTTGAACCGGGCATTACATTGTTAACGATTTTTACGGGAAAAGCGTATTAAATGATTTTGAATGTCAAAAGTCGGCTTTTAGTTTGAAGATGAGCGTTTGGATGCCAAACGTCATTTCACGCTTTTTGAAAGAGAGTTCGAAAGTCGAACTCCGGTTTTGAACCTGGCATTACAATGTTAACGATTTTTACGGGAAAAAGCGTATTAAATGATTTGCAATCAACGAATCGGGTTGGAACTCGGACTTTTAAAAGTAAATACTATCACGATCCAAACGGGTCGGACTTGTAAATGACAGTATTTAAATGCGGTATCGACGGAATCGAACGATCCGGAATCGTAAATGACGATCGACGAGCCAAATGACTCGGAATTGTAAATGACGATCGACGAGCCAAAATGGCTCGGAGTGGTAAAGTTGCATGAAATGTAAAGGACGTTCGACAGATCAAACGGTCCGGAATTGTAAATGATAGAAAAGTAAATGACGATCGACGGATCGATCGATCCAGAGTTGTAAATGACAAGAAAGTAAACGGAACGGGGTCGGAACGCCGTTTTATCCCGTGATTACTTCTCTTACGGGAAGAGAAGAGGATCGAGGGGCTAAAACATATCGGACCCCATTAGACGGAGGCGTCTACATTTCAATAACGTTGTTCGAAACGGTTATAGCGACTGGCGCGTAAACCGAGACGAAATGAGAGATTAGAGAGAGGGAGTTATACCTATGGCTAGGGTCGACTCCTTTGGCTTGAGGGGTATATACGGGATATGGAAAGTAGTTTGGAACGGTGTTTCGGAGTGGAGGAGGGCGTATTTGATCGAAATACGGAGTTTTCACGCAAAACAAGGAAAAATCGGGCTCGGGAAGGGGGAGAACCAGTTTAGGCCGTGAGTTTCTTGGTGAAAGGGGTGAAATTTTTTTGTTACAAATGGCTTTGACAGACTCTCTATTTATAGGTGAAATTTCAGTAGGAGTCCGGCCGGACTTAGACTGAAATCCAGGGGGTTTTGTGGTACTTTGGAAATTTGAGGGACTTGCTGGCAATTTCTGAAGTCTGTAAAGGAAGTTCGGCCGGACTGAGACTGTATACCAGGGGTATTTTAGTCTTTTGGCCTTGATTTTTGATTGAAAGGTGACTAGAGGGAGGTGGCATGCTTGCCACGTGTCCTGTGAATCACCAGCCATGTGGGAGTTCGTTCCCAGGTCCCGATTTTGTCCATTTTTTAAAATAACACCCGGAAAATGTCCGAAACGCCTCGAAAAGTGCCGGAAAGTGCGTTTTTCAGGGAAAGCCGTACTTTCATGTGCGATGACGTGTGTCAAGTACGTTTCGACATTGAGATGCTCGGGCAAGCCCCGGACGTCTCGTCTGGCATGGCAACGGGAGTTTAAAGAGTTCCTGCTAACTCCGAGCGGCCGCTTAACGGATTTCGGTTAACTTTCTCGACGGATTTTGACGATCCGGATTTGGGTACTTACAGCTAGCCCTCGCCGACGTCTCCTCCGAAGGAGGTGGGGTCGCTGAAAGATAAGGATCCAAATCGGATGCCTTACTTTGAAGAGACCCGGGCGGTCACCGGGCCGGACCCTTAGCGAAAGGATTCCTACGTATCCCGAGCGGGAATCAAGCCGATCGTAGTTTGTAGGTGCAAGGAGCCGCGCGTGGGGACCTTGACCTGAGCGAGACTGTTGGGAGGCGTCTAAACCTGAATGAGACCATTGCGAGGTACCGGAACCTGAATGGAGACTATTGTGAGGCGTCTGAACCTGGGATTCCTGAAACCTTCGAGAGTGTGTGGTGCCTCAGACCGGAGTTACTGGATCATACGAGGGCGTGTGGTGCCTCAAACCGGAGTTGGTGAAGCATACGAGGGCGTGTGGCACCTCAAACTGGAGTTACTGACACTTACGAGGGTGTGTGGCGCCTCAAACTGGAGTTGGTGAAGCATACGAGGGCGTGTGGCGCCTCAAACCGGAGTTACTGATACTTACGAGGGCGTGTGGCGCCTCAAACCGGAGCTGCGAGGATACGTTTATCCTGAGACGAAGGCGTTCGTGCCTTGGATGCTGGGCTTACGTTGACTGCCAGGTTTATCCTGCTGGGGATAGAGGTGACAAATGATGGGAACAGTTGTGTTAAACTGGCGTTATTAACAACTCGGAAGGATCGATGTCTCTTCTTTAGAATCCTGCTGGGGATGAGCATTCGGGCTTACCTTGAAGGCCGAAGAGGGATTGTTGTACGGGCTTACCTTGATGGCCGCTGAGGTGGGACGATCGGGCTTACGACTGGCGGCCGGGGAGAGTGAACATTGGTGAAAACCAATAAAATTTTTGACGTCGGGAGACGGAATTGTAACTTGAATGTCAGGGGACATGATTGAGCGTTTGAATGTCAAACGTCACTTGAGACTGGGAATTTAACGTCTGGAGACGAACGCGAGCGTTTGAATGTCAAACGTCGACTGGGAATTTAACGTCTGGAGACGAGCGCGAGCGTTTGAATGTCAAACGTCGACTGGGAATTTAACGTCTGGAGACGAGCGCGATCGTTTGAATGTCAAACATCGACTGGGAATTTAACGTCTGGAGACGAACGCGAGCGTTTGAATGTCAAACGTCGACTAGGAATTTAACGTCTGGAGATGAACGCGAGTGTTTGAATGTCAAACGTCGACTGGGAATTTAACGTCTGGAGACGAGCGTTAGTGAAAACTAACTGAGAATTTAACGTCTGGAGACGAACGCGAGCGTTTGAATGTCAAACGTCGACTGGGAATTTAACGTCTGGAGACGAGCGTTAGTGAAAACTAACTGGGAATTTATCCTCGGGGTATGGGGTGTTAGAAATGTCTAACTGGGGGGAAATTTTACACTTTTGGAGCCAAAAGGGGTAAAATTGGAACTGCCAAAAGTTGAGGGGCTGAATTGGAAGGAATCTTTCTGGTGCAGCAAGAGTCCGGCCGGACTTGGACTGAGTTTGACCAGGTTGTTATCAGCTCCAAGTCCGACGCAAACCAAACCTTTTCCCTCATTAATTCCCACAAGAGATGAGAGAAAGGAGAGAAAATTTTCACCCCAAATTGTGAGATTTGCTCAGATTTGTGAAGGAAAATTGCTATGAAAGGTGATTGGGAACCAATGGCTCGTCATGGAAGGACCGATGACGAAAGAACGCTGTTGGTTCGGACCATTCAAACCAACATTCATCCTTTGAATCTGGCGGAGTTCTACCCGGCTAGGGATAAACACAACTCCAAAGGAGGGATCGAGAGACAAGTAAGCTTCCCTCAAATTCCATTAATTTTAAGAATGTGCATTCTTTAAATGTTAGAAATTTGACTAGGAATGAGTTAGGGATTTTGGTGCCCGGATTGGGGATTTTGACTTTGCTATGAACCTTTGTCGAAATTGACTAGGATGTAGTTCAATTGACACTATGGGTAGATGACATAAAAATTTTGGTTGCAAAATTCCATGTCTAGATGCATTTTCCAAAATTAAAGTAGATTTAATTCGGGACAGAGCAAATTTTCGAAATGTTCGAAAGAATTTGAAAGTTCCGATTTCGACGGAGTTTTCGAAATGCTTTGAAAGTTCCAGATTCGACGGAGTTTTCGAAGTGTTTTGGAAGTTCCAGTTTCGACGGAGTTTTCGAAGTGCTTTGAAAGTTCCGGATTCGACAGAGTTTTCGAAGGGTTTTGAAAGTTCCGGTTTCGACGGAGTTTTCGAAGGGTTTTGAAAGTTCCGGTTTCGACGGAATTTTCGAAGGGTTTTGAAAGTTTCGGATTCGACGGAGTTTTCGAAATGATGAAAATATATGTTAGGAAATGAATGAGAACTGTATCTGCATTGCATCCTTTTGACATGCGTTCATGCATTCTGTTGACGTCGCTTCTGTGCTTAACGTATTTTGCTGTGTTCACCTGCAAGGGCGAGGGATGGTTGATGTCCACAATCAGAAGAGTCGGGGAGCCTTTGAGGTAGTGAGAGCGCTGTGGGAGGTATTCCCGGACGATGCTCGAGAGGGAGAGAGGAGTCCACGGCAGCTAGTGCTTGACTCCGGATTGGCTGGATTCATCAGTGCGGTAGCTGCGATAGCTGCGACACAGAGGGCCAGGTCCATGTACGTAGCTTTGAGCGAGTACTGGTGGGATACGACCCACACTTTTCATTTCAGATGGGGGAGGCGACAGTGACTCCCACTGATTTTGCCCCTATCACCGGGTTGCCGACCTATGGCAACACGCTGGTGTGGGTGGATGGTTATACCCCGGGGCAGTTGTCAGAGCTGTTGGGTTTTGATATTACCGATGCTGTGGGCTTAGGCATTCGGTACACGCCGATGGAGAGGCATCTCGGAGGCGGGTATCGCAGATTATTTGGCCGGATCTCGAGGATGACCGCGGAGCGCCCGGCTCGAGGGTTCATTTGGTTCGCGTTGTCGCCGACTTTGCTCCCGACTTCGACACATCCCCGTCACTTCCTCTCGCTCGGTCGCCGACGCACTTGGGACGCCGTGAGGGGGTATGCATGGGGGGAGGTTGGATTGGCCGAGCTCTACCATTCCCTAGACAGATTCTCGCGGGGAGAGGAGATCTCCCGAGTCAAGCCGCATGCCTGGATGTAAGTTCACGTCTTTTTCTCTTCCTTGTCTCATTTATGTACTCGTATGTATCTCGCTTCCGTAGCTAACATAAATTTCCATTTGCTTGACAGTGTCTAGTGCTATGAGATGTTCACCGCAAAGAAGCTGGGACATTAGGGAGGCATATAGACCCCTATTCCCTGCCATGCTGGTTTGGCAGAAGAGGGCGAAGAAGGCCGTCTCGTCGAGAGTGGGCACTCGACTGACGTACGAGGAGGTGTCCTAGGCCCTGAACCAGGAGTTCTCTGAGAGGATCCAGCTGACCTGGTGGAGTCAATTCCACGCTGTCGCGGTTCAGGTTGCTAGTGAGGTTACGAGGCGACGGAAGCTCCTGGTGGGACTTCATTGAGATGTTATGTATCTGGGGGAGAGGGTGACCCGTTAGCATGGCCCGGGGTCCCTTCCGATGGTGCCGGTGGATCCTCCTATGCACATGCAGCATCCTCAGTCGATGCCGATGGATGAGTTGGAGAGGTATAGACAGGGCGTGTTCTATACCGAGTACATCATAGCGGTGGCCAACTATGAGACTTTCTTGAGGATGAGGCTGAGGAGCCCACAGGTGCAGCACAGGGAGGGCGAGGGCCCTGGATAACCCCGAGATCTCCCGCTCCCACGCGCTAGGCTGGCGTACGAGGGGCTGGACGGTTCGCGCAGGCGACTAGTGATCCCGCTCCCGAAGGAGCCGAGACCTCGCATGTGGTCGACCCCAATTCCTTCTAAGTGAGCACTTTTTTGATTTTCTGCATTCGATAGTAGCATTCTGCAAATGATGCATCTGTACTTTCTGCTCGTCTTCTGATGACTTTCCTGGTTCGCAGGTGTCTGGCCGTACGTATAACGAGGCTATGAGACTGGTGGACGGGTGGGCCGCCTACGCTAGGAGGCTCGTGGGCGTCTGGGCGAGATGCAGTTCCCGGAGGAGCATGGATGTCCGTGAGCCGAGGCCGTCTAGGCCGAGAGGTTCGTCTGCTCCCACGGCTGGTGGAGCGGACTTTGCACAGGGATTTTGCCAGTTCGCGGGCGGAACGGCTGGGTTTGGAGCTCATCCCTCTTCGCACTCGGGGCACGAGAGGGGAGAGTCCTCGAGTTCACAGACGACGAGGAGGCCTTTTGCATATTCCCGCCTGGAGGAATTCGGGGATTATCTGTTTGCGACGGATCCCGCAGCGGAGCAAGGCATCGAGTGCTCTGACGACGAGCATGACTCCTGAGTAGTCCTCCTTTATCGCTTTTTTTTTTTAGACAAAATGTATGTATCGTCTGGAACGATTTGATTTGAACTGTATTTGAAAAGGCGCCCGTAGGGCGGAACCTGTTCTTCGCACATTTATTCTGTGATCACCTTCTTTTATTTTCGACAAATAAGGAAGTAGGTTAATCAAAAATAAATAATATGAAACATGCATAAAAAATTGAATGGGTCAAAAATTATGCCTATATGCACTGATATTTAATTATTTGCACTGTTGCACGAGCCCAGGGCGGAAGAGGTATTGACATTCGTTAAATGAAACCAAGGGCAGCACGTAGATTCATAAGGCATGAACAGGGCGTTGTTTTGAATTGCTTCCAATTTAGGAGCAATGGCCGCAGAGTCGACCAGTGTCAATCGCAAGGGAAGTCCTACTGACTGAGAGTGAATTTCCAGAGTCTTTTAAATTGTAGTTTCAGCTTTGCAATTTGTTAAGAACTGCGCATTCACCTCTGATCAGTTAGCTGAATTCTCTCAAGTTTCTAAGGTTTCCTTCATTTTTCATGGATCCCTTTCCTAAGCTATCGTCTCGATGCAAGAGCGATACTTGAACACTTCCCGTGGGTGCGGAACCACACGAGGCAAAACAAGGGATTTTTCGAAGGTCAGCATGGGATGAAATCTGCTTGGGCTTTCAAGGAGCTTATGCGCGATTGGGATCTTTTGAGAGCCGCGTCTCGTTTCTCGGGATGTACTGAGGAATGTGTACAACTTTTCGTACAACGAAATCACACCTATGTTTGAAGATTTCCGAGCCATTCGGGAGGACCCGAGATGGAACAACTAGTTCTTCCGTATGCCGGTGGTACGGCCACCGCTGAGAAGCTAGTGTCTTCGCTGGTATCTCTACTGAGAAGCATACGGATGCCGATATTGAATACCGATTATGTCGACATTTCGGGACTCGCCCGAAAGATTTGCCTGAGCCGAGAGGAGCGTCTTTGCGTGGGACGCGTTTGCTCGTGCGCGATCGCTACTCGCTCACGTTCACGTCCCCGCGTGTGCCATCACAAAGGTACCGGACCTAGCGAGGCAGCCGGAGCGGGGAGACATCGTGCCGTCGGGTCATGGGCGAGACGTTCCCGGGCATAGGTCGGATGGCGACCGGTAGCCGATACATGTGGGGAGGAGTCCCGCTATGCTTACCATGTGGTTAAGAGAGAGGTTACAGATGATGTCCGAGGTGCCAATGTCTTGTGACGCTGTCCTTCTCTCGACTTCCTCTCGGTGATCGGGGGCAATCAGCCGAGCCGGAGCCTGATGGCCGACTTTGCACGCATCACCTCGAGATGGTGGGTTCCCCATTGGAAGTTACAGACTTGCTCTGACCACTCAGAGGGTCACTTGGTCGTCAGAGTGTCGGGCCGTCTCTGCACGTCCTTCTATATTCCATCGTTGGTTCTCGCGACAAGACGGGCCGGAGCAGTGCCATTGACGGCTTCGAGTTATGCCGCTACCTTCGAGGTGGGATCTCTCGCCGATGGAAGATCCTTCGACGCTATTGCCGCCACACGGTGGTGGCAATACACGTCCTTTCCCGCCAGTGGTTCTCTTTCACCGAGAGGGGGCATCGTTCGTCGACGCAAAGATTCCGAACCGGTACGAAGAGTGCATAGGGAGACACAGATGTCTATTTTGTGGAGACGGGATGAGCTGTTGGGTGCTGGCCACCTTGACAGCTCGACCTTGAGGAGGACTGAAGCGGGGGCTAACCCTCGCAATTGCACAGGGAACGACATGGCTGACTATGAGGCCAATGCTGATCGGAGGCCAATCAAAGCACTGGCCATGATGGCTCAAGTGAGGCACTCGAGACAGAGCTAGGGAGAGGGTCGCGCTGACAGCCACAAAGCTTGACGGAGGCGTCGGGAAGTGGTCCCCGAGCCAGTAGAAGGACTACCGAATATTCCCCGCAAGGTGAAGAACACTCGCCGTGGGAAAGGGAAGGGGAAGCAGGATGAAGGACCAAGTACGGGAAACTAGGTTGACCTTGCTGTCCAGAGTATCCACCCACTGTCATTGCATACACATTAACTGATTAATGTTTTATTGTAGTTTTGCTATCATGTAGCGAGTCAAGAGTTGACCGTGCTTGAACTCATCAAAGATTGTTTTAACCGTAATGAATTTGTAGGTTAAATGAAAAGAGTTTTTCAAACACAAGCAATTGATGCTTATTGTATTTTTTTGTTTTTTAGACCGAACCAATGATGGATGCCTACGTTCCCTTTTACAATTGGACTAAGGGGCTCAGTCACCGTAGTTCGACACTTTAGGTGAATTTGAGAAAATGAAGATAAAAGAAGTGCGACTGCTTTTTACCTCGGATCATTAGCGGGAATGTATCCAAATGGGTATTACTCTTTTGGCACTTTAATTTTATTGAGGGGTGGTGTATGGGGAAGGAGAGTTGACTCGTGCTCTTCCTCAAACGAAGTATTCGCAGAGCTTGCTTCCGTTCACTGGGTTAACGAAAGGGTTTCCGTCCAAGTATGCTAATCTTCATTGGCTCCTCCTGAGAAGATTCTTTGTACCACGAACGGTCCTATCCGTAGGCTCCCACTTTCCGAGGGGATTGGTCTCGCATAGGAGGCTTTTCCTTTAGCACCAAGTCGCCTTCTCTCGATGTCTCGGATCTTGACTTTCTTGTCGAATGCTCGGGCCATTCCGCTCCGGTAGGCTCGAGCGTGGTGTTCCATGGCTTTCAATCCGCGCTCATCGAGTAGAGCAAGTTCGTCGTGACGGCTCAGAGCCATTCGACTTCATTGATCCCGTTTTCCAAGAGGACTCTGAGGATGGAATTTCCAATTCCACGGTAACATTGCTTCCATTCCGTAGGTAAGTGCGAACGGAGTCTCCCCGTGGCGGTTCTGACCGATGTTCGGTATCCCTGCAGGGCTAGATGTAGCTTTTCGCGCTCCCGACCTCTCGGTGGTCATCTTCCCGATTATCATGGCGAGAGTCTTGTTGGCCGCCTCTACCGCACCATTGGTTTGTGGTCCGTAAGGAGAAGATTTGTGACATGTGACTCGACCCGGTCCGAAGTTGGTCACAATCTCCTTCGAAGTGGGTCCCATTATCTGATATGATCTCGCTTGGGCACTCCGTATTTCCAAGACATGATGTTCTCTCTGATGAACTCGGCCACCTTCTTAGAATTGGCACCTTGTACGATCCGGCTTCTACCCATTTGGTGAAGTAGTCGATCGCGACTAGAATGAACTCGTGACCATTGCTCCCAGGTGGAGTGATCTTGCCGATGACGTCGATTCCCCATGTGGCGAAAGGCCATGGTGTAGTCATGCAATGGAGTTCGTGAGGAGGGATGTGATTGAGGTTGGAGAACCGTTGACATTTGTCGCAGCTTCTGACAAACTGGATGCGCCTATTTCCATTGATATCCAATAGTATCCCATACGGAGGATGATCTCGTGTCAATGCTCGGGCGTTCATGAGCGGACCGCAGTGTTCCGTTGTGAACTTCGCTCATTAGCTCGCCGGCTTTTTCTTTGTTTACACACCGAAGGAGTGGCCCTTGGTGGCGCTTCTTGTACAACATACCCCTAATGACGAAATGGGATGCCAGTGCATTTTAATGCCATCATGTTTTTGGCTTTGATCCCTTCTTTGTATTTTCCATCTTCATTTGTGAAGGAAGCTTCTCCGTTTTGGAGGTACCGGTAAATTTGATTGTACCAGGTTCGTCGATCGTTTTTTTTTTATTTCGATCTCACAAAGAATAGGCGAGTGTTTCCCGTCTCGCCTATTCTCGAGGGGTTTTACCGTTTCCATCGGGAATTTCGACAAGAGAGGCGAGGGTTGCTGTGGCGTCGCGGCGGTTCCTCGTCTCTTGGCAAATAATGAAAAGAGATGTCCTTGAACCGAGCAATGAGCTCCTCCATGTACGTGTGGTACTTCCGGGAGGCCGTAATCTACCGTCTTCCATTTGTTGGACACTTGATTGATGATCAATGCCGAGTCTCCGTACACATCCAGCTTCGAGATGTTGCGCCGAGGGCGGCTTCTGCACTCGCCGCACAGCTTCGTATTCTCGCCGCATTGTTGGTTGTTTCAAAATTCAACTTGACGGCTATGGGAGCGTGCTCGCCCTGGGATCGACAAGGAGCATTCCAATACCATTCCCTTCTTGTTGGCCGCCCCATCAAAGAAGAGTTGCCAGCGGTTTGCGCCGCCGAGTGAAAAGATTCCGTCGTCCGGAAATTGCGGATCGTGACCCTTAGGTTCACTGCTGGGAAGTCGGCCACTGATCCGCCATTACTCGCCCTTTGTTGATTTTCTCGACCATGTACTTGATGTCGAACTCACCAGAAGAATGACCACTGCTAGTCGCATTGACAGGATGGCTTGTCAAAGAGATATCTGACGGGTCCATTTTGGAGACCAGAGCACCGAATGTGACCGCATGTAGTGTTTCAGCTTTCCCGACTACCCATACCAAGGCGGTACAAGTTTTCTAATGCCGAGTAGCCGAGTTCACTTCCTTGAAGCTTCCGCCACGAAGTAGATTGCATGCTCAACCTTGGAATCTTTCTGTTTTGTGCAAAGCATTGCTCCAATTGACGTGTCTATTACCGTTAGATATAGGAGTAGTGGCTTGTCTTCATGTGGCGGGCACGTAATTGGGGGATTCACCAAGTAGGTCTTGATTTTCTCGAAAGCCGTTTGGCACTCTGAGTCCCATTTGATGTCGGCATTCTTCTTCATTAGTTTGAACATGGGCTCGCAGAGAGATGTCAACCGGTTGATGAAGCGACCGATGTATCAAGTCTTCCCATGAAACTCTTCACTTCGTCGTGGTTTGAGGCGGCTTCATGTCGATGATGGCCTTGATTTTCTTGGGATCGGCTTCGATACCCCTTTCGTAACCATGTACCCCGCACCTTGCCGCGCTTGACGCCGAAGGTGCACTTCGCAGGTTCAATCTCATGGAGTGCTTTCGAGTCCGTTGAAGAACTTTCTCAGATCCGTCATGTGCCGCATGTCCGATCCTCCGGAGTGGATGATCATGTCGTCCGACATATACTTCGATTTCCTTGTGAATCATGTCATGGAAGAGGGCCGCTGCAGCCCGCCGGTAAGTAGCCCCAGCCGTTCTTCGACCGAACGGCATGACCGTGTAGCGATGTCCCCCACGGAGTGGTGAAGGCGCCTTGGCTTGATCCTCCTGACATTTTGATCCGGTTGTATCCAAATAACCCGTCCACGAAGGACTTTACTTCAAATTTGCCGTGGTGTCGACCAAAGATGTCGATGTTAGGCAAATGGGAAATCATCTTTAGGGTCGGCCTTGTTGAGATCCCGAAATCCACGCAAAGATTCGACCTTTCCATCGGCCTCGTGACCGTCACGATGTTGAGAGCCAAGTCGGGTACTCAATCACTCGATGAAACCAACTCGAGCATTTTCTCAATCTCTTCTTTAACTTGCAAGGACCACTCGCTTGATCTTGCGCAGCCTTCGTTTGATGTGCTTGGATTCGGGATCCAGTGGAATTCTGTGCTCCACGATCGAGGGATCGAGTCCCGGCATGTCCCGGTATGACTGTGCGAACACGTCAACATACTCCCTGAGGAGGTCTATCGTGGCTTCTTTTCTCGCATCGGCGAAGAAACCGCCCACTTGTGTCTCTTTAGGCTCTTGCACCGACCCTGTGTTCACTTTGGTCATAACCTCTTCGGCAAACTGGGCCCGATTGTCCTCTTGGTCAACTACACGCTCGAGAACTTCTCTAATGTATTGTTCATTTAATGTGTCTCGCTTCTTTATCAATTGAGTTATTAACGTCTTTTAAGTTGTTTGTTAACTTATCGCTTGTTAAAGTGGCAATGAGAGGATACTCCGAAAGGTCGACTTTTCATTGAACAAGAACGGAAATACATGGTTGGCTACATTATCATAGTCTTCCGGCGTAAGGCCACTGGACGACTCGCAGGACTCGGACTCGACAAGGACTCGACTCGCAGGGTTTGAGACCGGCTTAGGGAGATGTGGGTGCGGGCCCAGCCTTGTCTTCCAGCTTCCGCCCGGCTTGCCCTTGGTCCGGTGAAAGTTACCCAATTCTTCAGGGCATTGATGGATGCTTGATGAGGGTGCGGGATCGAGAGGCTTGGCTTCGCTATCCCAATCATGGCGATCATGCCGTGTTCTGAGCCCAGTGTCAATCAGTTCGGCACCTCCATGACTTCTTCAAAAAGACTCGTAGAGCCGGTCCACCGAGAGCGTCTTCTATGAATTCCCGGTTCCTTCGCTTTGGAGTTACCGTCTCGAATGTGGCCTCGGCGGCCGATCCAAACAATCTGCTTTCCCATGGAGAGTACCCCGAGCCGCTCCTCCAAGTCTCGGGATTCCTCAATGTGTACTCGTGCCGGATCGTGGTGGCAGCTGGTCCAGTAGAGCCGTGATGTCGAGGAACGCTCCCCTTATCGGATTAGCTTTGAGTCCTCTAAAGCGCTGAGGTCCCGTGCTAGCCGTTCCATCCTTTCGTAGTCTCGTGCCGACTATCCCCGCTTCTTTCTCATCTTCATCGGGCTCCACCGGCCCCCTCGCCCGCTGCTTGGCCCGCCGCCGCTTCGGTCTGCCTCTGTCGGCCCCTCGCTTCGCTGCTTGCCCCCGTCGGTCCCCTCGCCCGCTGTTGGTTCCCTTGGTGAAGTAATGAGCGAGGTTGAAACCGTAAGGTCGGAGGTTGGGTGTGCCGTCTGAGGTTCCCCTTGCGGCCGCCGCCTTGGTGCGGGCGAGCCTTTTGTTTTCCTTGATGTCACCTGGTGTTGGCACATAGCCAAGCCCCCGGACCGTGGTGTGGTCCTCGACTTCGATGACTTGGTGTCGGCCCCGTAACCTTTGCCGAGCCCCAGCCCCGGGATGAAGTTCATGAGTTTCATCATCTTCATGGCAGGAGGGATCTTGTCGTGAGACAAAGTGGAAGGTCCACGTTGCATATTTGGATCTTGGAGGTCTCCAGAGTGAATCCAGCTAATGCCATGTCGTCATTATGCTTGATTTCTAACACCGGGATGTCGTTGGTGCCGGTCCCCTGGTGACGCCGTCGCCGTAGATCGTGGTTAGCTCGTTGCCTTGCATGAACTTGAGGCACCGATGAAGGGTGGATGCCACGCCATTGATTCGATGCAGCTGTGGACGCCCCAGATGGCTGTGAAAGTGATTGGAATGTCCAACACTTGGAATTCGGTGGAATCATCCGCTTGCCGAACCAAATATTAAGAGTAGCAACCCCGAGAACAGTACGGGAAGTAGAGGCATAGGCCTTGACAAAGGTGGATCGAAGGCTTCAGATCCGTGGGCTTGATGTCAAGCAGTCCATCATCTTGGCGGGCAAGACATTCATTCCGTAACCTCCGTCTACCAACACGCGGAAGGCGACGCCGTCCACTGGATCGTGATGTAGAGCGGCTCATTGTGATCAGCCCCAAATTTTGGAAGGTCCAAATCTGTGAAGGTGATAATGTTGCCATAGTGGATGTTGCCGATCATCCGAATGACTTCGTCCGGGGTCAAGGCCCACGGGGACCATGGTACGGGCTGTGCTTTCCTCTAGCTTGAGCTTGTGAGGATAAGAGGATGTGAGCAGTGGACCAAAGGGAAATGTTCGCCCGGGTCTGCTTGAGCCGAGCGAGGATCGGGTCCTCTTTCACTAACTTGTGTCTTCGGCGCACCGGGTTGCGGTTCCGGCTCCGCAGCTTTTTAGTGGCCTTAGGTGGTAATGCATGGATTTGACCCGATCGGGTTAGAACGCCGACATCGTTTGGTTCCTTCCGAACAGCCGCTCCGAAGTTGAGCCATAGTTAGAGGAGGATTCCTCGTAGCATAGTGGCCATATGTCTTCCTCAACTCATTGATCGTAGACGTATTCCTGAGCTTCGGCAGCCTTGACGGATTCTCGTCCTGTGATACCGGCTTGGGTGCCTCTCAAGGGGAGGTAGTTTACGGATTGCCGCACTGCTCGAACGTCGCTGCACAAATGCTGGTCGCTCGAACCGAATCGTGCGTTGGCCGACCCTCCGGGAGTTTGGAGAGTTCCCGGCTCAAGCGAACGGTCTCCTTGATCTCTTCACGGTATATCGCGTTCCTTTCCTTCTTGCCGAGCATACTCAGGCATTCTGAGTTGGGTCTCGGCGATATTCATGGTTTGCTAATTTTCCTCCGCTCGCCCAGTATCAACTTTCTTGCAATGAGCTCGCGTCGAGAGTTAGTGCCTGCGTTTCCTCCTACGTGAGAATAGCCGCTTCTTTGAATCGCGTGCGGCAGCCTAGGTAAACCTCCATCGGGGAGAGTTTTCCTTCGCTTTATCTCGAGTGGCGGGTATGTCGAAGGTGAGTACACGGCTTCCCGAACATCTCGCCCATGTGATCGGTTGCCGCCCCAGTTGATCGTTTCTGTAAACGAATGCCGCAGTCTGTGGAATTTCCCTGAGTAGTTGCTCGAGACGAATTTCCATCTTCCTCTTGTTTTTAAATAGACCTTCCTCCCTAAGTTGACCTTTAAGTTTGAGTGCGGAAATGATCCGTCCCCATCCTCCCAGGACCTTTGGAATTCTAATTTTGTTGTCCTCATGTCTGGCTTGGAAGAGAATGGTTTCATCGTCTTCGTCGTCGCTTTCATGGAGAACTTGCTTTCCTCGGGGAGGTAAGCGCTGAGATTTGTTCTGCCGTGCCATTCCATCTCCTAGGTCATCGGGACCGTTGACCACCCTCGCCTGGCAGAGGGGGTTGGATGAGAACAGACGGTAGCCGATGAAGTTGCCGTGAGCAAAACCCCGAGGTCGAACCGGTCTAGAGTGGCCTCTAGCTTTCGTCCGAAGCCGCTTGTGACACTTTAAGGGCTCGGTCCCCGTCGGTCTTTCGAGCTTGGTTTTCGTCCTGCAGACGGTTTTCTTGAGCGGCTAGTTCCATGAGGGCCTTCCTTGCGAGAGCTAAACAGCCTCCGTAGGTACGCACCGTCCGGCTAGTGTCCAGAATCGTGATCACATCCAAATCTCCGAATGGCGGAAACACTTGGATGATGTTGACGAAGGAAGTCGGATCGGGACATTCCATGCGGCCTTCCTTGATCTCGGTTACCAAGAAATTTGCCCATATCTCGCTTGATTGAACACACGGAGTGTTGAATTCTCGCAATGTTGACAGCCTCGTGATCTCGCCGATCGCCAAGTCTATCGCAGCTAGCCGCCGGGCGGGATGTCCGAATCCGCGGCCGTGACGACCGGGAGCAGACCGAACCGGAGCATGTTGATGCCGAGGTGGTCATTTCCCGCGTCGGAAGCCGACTCGTCTTGCGGGGAAGACCTTCACGATGTTTTCGGTGGCCGCCAAGCGTTCCCGAGGTTGATCTCGACTTGTGACAGGTGAGGAGCTTCGGTCTCCTTCGCCGTTGCCCTCGCCTCGACGGCGCTTGTGGCTTTAAGCTTGACCGACGGCACGGGCCGGTTGCCACCGGGCCGGTACTGGAAGTGATGATGAGCTCGAGCTCGGCTAGCTGTGGCCTCGCTTACCATGAGCAGCAATCGCCGAGGGTAACTTTGGCATTGCGTAATCCGACGATAAGGACCGGATCTGGTATCATCGATATCTCGAATAGATGATGTTGACGAAGTCGCCGGGCCACTTGATCGAGGGATTCTTCGTCGTGTCAACCAAGAGCTTCCAATTGTCGGATAGCCGCCTGTATCGACGTTGAGCTTGACAATTTCCATGGTGTTGGAGCCTTGGTCATAGGTGACCCGACGGAACGGGTGCCGTCCTCGAAACCGAGCATGTGAATGCAGAGGTCCGCCCGCGGTCCGCGCGTCCTCGACTCCGAGAGTCCCGATTCGTCGTCGTCTCGATGGCTCAACCCAAACGTAGGGACGTATTGCGTCCGGGTGCGCGGCCGGAGCTGCTAGAAAACATCATGCCCTTCACCGGAGAAGAGGGGCGCAAATGGGTAGTTCCTCATGGAGGACATCCCATACGACTTCCATGCATTCATCACGAGTGTGACGGTGCTTGTTGACTTTTATCACGAAGATCTCTTCACTGGGCGGGGCGTAGAGTTGGCTTGAAGAATGCCGACGAATCTCCGATTGGAGACAGGGGGTTTACGTGCCCGCATCACGGCGATGCTCAAGGTTTCTTTCCAATCCGCTCCAAATGTTGGAAACGACAGCTTGAACTTGATGTATCGGATCGTCTGTGGTCTCGCCCGCTTCGAGTACGTTTACATAGTTAGCATCTCCTGACTCGAGGGATTCTCGATGAGATTTGCCCCGATAGTCCCCGGTCGGCTTCAAGGAGGTAGCCCCGGCGCTCGATCCGCGGCACGCTGGCATCTGCTCGACTTCATTTCCTATGAGGAAACCTGTCCTCTCGATGACTTCAAGATCTCCTCGCCGGTTAATGAACTTAACGCACCGATGGAGAGTGGAAGCTACGGCTTTCATGTGATGCAGCCAAGGGCGTCCTAACAGAGCCGTGAATTCGGATGGAATGTCCATCACGTGGAATTTTGCCGGGCACCATTTGGGGTTTCGAACCGTAGTTCCAGAGTCACCGTCCCCGTGATGGGACGAGACGTGCCGTCGTAGGCCTTGATAGTCCGAGTAGACGAAATCGATGGCTTTCGTTGATGAAAGCAGGCTCGCATCATGCCGAGAGGGAGAACGTTAACGGCCGACCCGTTGTCTACCAATACTCCGGGAGTGTTATGGTGCTGAGCTTCGAGAGTGATGCACATGCAGCTTCATTGTGCCCCCGAGGCATCTCTCGGTAGGTCTTCATCACGTAACGTGATCATACCGCCATAGCGCCGGGAATCGTAGATCCGGTCTCTATCCTGAGAAGGAGAGTCATCAAGCCATCCGTCCGTTTCCTGTCTGAGAGGTCCGCCTTGTGAGGTAAAGCCTTGCTGGAGCCTTGGCAGGATTGTCCAAGCCATGCGAGCGCCTGCTGCGACGTTGGTGATCGCCCGCCTCGCCCGGGAGTACGAGTCCTAAGACATGGTCCTGAGCAATCCTCCGAGAAAACAAGAAGAAGTCCTCTCAACAAAGAATCCCGAGAGAAAGGTATAAAGCCGGAGACACCAAGGGTACACTTCTGAGAGCCATCCGGAAGTTCGAATACTACGTACTCTACTCCACCCCTCCTTCCTCCAGCCATGCAAACTTAGAGCAGATAAGGTGGAAAGCCGAAAAGTCCCCCCGACACCGCAGTTCGACCTGGGACACCGGAATACCTCGCATCTTGGTAATCTCACCGCGCCAATCAGAAGCCTAACTCCCCCGCGGGATCGCCTAAGATTCAATTTGTCCAGCTTTCCGAGCCCGTGACCGGCAAAGGAAGATCAAAGTCGCCTTGGCACTCGCACTCGATCAACGTGCTAACCAAGGGCGGCAACCACCACAAACGGCCTCAACACAATCCCGAGGCTCCAAAGAAAGGCTTTACCTCTCAAGAGGAAGACAGAAACGGATGGCTTGATGACTCTCCTTCTCCTGGGATAGAGACCGTATCTACGATTCCCGACCGTATGGCAAAGATGATCACGTTCGTGACGAAGACCTACCGAGAGATGCCTCGGGGCACAATGAAGCTCAGACATCACTCTCAAGCTCAACACCATAACACTCCCCGGAGTATTGGTAGACAATGGGTCAGCCCGTTAACGTTCTCCCTCTCGCATGATGCGAGCCCCGCTCATCAACGAAAGCCATCTCGATTCCGTCTACTCGACTATCAAGGCCTACGACAAAGACGTCTCGTCCCCATCCTCGTGGACGGTGACTCGGGAACTCGGTTCGAAACCCAAATGGTGCCAAGAAAATTCCACGTGACGTGGACATTCCATCCGAATTCACAGCTGTTGGGACGCCCTGCTACATCACATGAAAGCCATAGCTTCCACTCTCCATCGCTGCGTTAAGTTCATTAACCTACAGGAGATCTTGAAGTCATCAGAGGGGACAAGCTTCTCATAGGAAACGAAGTCGAGACAAGAGCCTAAGCGTGCCCGCAATGTGCACCGGGCTACCTCCTCCAAAACCGACTGTGGACTATCGGGCAAATCTCATCGTAATCCCTCGTAGTCCTGAGATGCTAACTATGTAAACGTACTCGAGCAAAGTGCACTCGGCAGCCCGGGATACATCAAGTTCAACCGTCGTTTCTAACATTTGGAGTGCGTATTGGAAAGAAACCCCGAGCATCGCTACGATGCGGGCACGTAAACCCCGTCTCCAATCGGAGATTCGTTAGCATTCTTCAAAACAACTCTCTCGCCTCGCCAGCGAAGAGATCTTCGTGATAAAAGTCAACAAGCACCGTCACACTCGTGATGAATGCATGGAAGTCGTATGATGTCCTCCACGAGGAACTACCCGCCGCACCCCTCTTCTCCAGCCAAGGGCATGATGTTTTTCTAGCAACTCCAAAGAACACACCCGAACGCAATACGTCCCTACGTTTAGGTTGAGCCATCGACGACGACGAATCAGACTCTCCGGAGTCGAGGACGCGGCAGCACTCCGCGGCGTACCTCTCGCATTCACATGCTCGCCGAGGACGGCACCCATTCCGATCAGTCACCTATGACCAAGGCTCCAACACTATGGAAATTGTCAAGCTCAACATCCAAGACAGTGCGGCTATCCGACAATTGGAAGCTACAGTTGACACGACGAAGAATCCTCTCGATCAAGTGATCGACGATGACTTCGGCCAACATCATCTATTCCGTATATCCCGATGATACCAAGGATCCGGTCCTTATCGTCGATTCTCGTAACGCCAAAGTTACCCTCGACGATCGCCCGCTTACGGTAAACGAGGCCCTCGCTAACCGAGCTCGCAGCTCACCATCACTTCCGAGTACTAGCCCCTGCAACCGGCCCGTGCCGCGCCAAGCTTTTAAAGCCACAAGCGCCGCCAAGGCCAAGTGGCAACAACGAAGGAGACCAAGCTCCTCACCCCGTCACAAGTCGTATCAACTCGGGAACGCTTCCGGCAGCCTACCCCGAAACATCTCAGAAGGTCTTCCCGCAAGACAGAGCCGCCTTCCGACCCGGGAAATGACCACCTCAGATCAACATGCTCTAGCTTGATTCTCGCTCCCGCCGCCACGGCCGCGTGATTCGTACATCCCGCCAGCCAGACCGCTAGCTCGATAGACTTGGCGATCGAGCGAGATCACGAGACTCCGTCAACATTGTGTAATTCAACACTCCCGCGTGTTCAATCGCGTATATGGGCAAATTTCTTGGTAACCGAGATCAAGGAAGGCCGCATGGAATGTCCTACCCCGACTTCCTTCGTCAACATCATTCAAGTATTTCCGCCATTCGGAGACTTGGATGTGATCACAGCTCGGACACTAGCCGACGCGCGTACCTACGGAGACCGTTTAGCTCTCGCAAGGAAGGCCCTCATGGAACTAGCCGCTCAAGAAAACCGTCTCTCGGGACGAAACCAAGCTCAAAAGACCGACAGGACCGAGCCCTTAAAGTGTCACAAGCAGCTTCAAACATGTAAAGCTAGAGGCCACTCTAGACCAAGCTTCGACTCAAGGGTTTTGCTCACGGCAACTTCATCGACTACCGTCTGTTTCTCATCCAACCCCTCTCGCCAAACGAGGGTGGTCAACGGTCCCGACGACCTAGAGAGATGGAATGGCACGGCACAAAGAAATACTCGCCGCTTATCTCTCCGAGGAAAGCAAGTTCTCTCATGAAAGCGACAATGAAGACGATGAAACCATTCTCTTCCAAGCCGGGCATGAAGTCAACAAAACCGGACTCCCAAGGGTCCTGGGGGGATGGAAACAGATCATTTCCGCACTCAAACTTAAAGGTCAACTGAGGGAGGAAGGTCTATTCAAAAGAAACAAGAGGAAAATGGAAATTCGTCTCGAGCAACTACTGTGGAAATTCCACAATCGCGGCATTCATTTACGTAAACGATCAACTCGGGACAAAGAACTACCACATGGGCGCATGTTCGGGAAGCCGTGTACTCACCTTCCGACATACCCGCCACTCGATAAAACAAGGGAAAACTCTCCCCGATGGAGGTTTACCTAGACCGCCGCACGCAGCTCAAAGAAGCACCGGCTATTCTCACACGGGAAGAAACGCAGCACTAACTCGACGCAGCTCCGCCGCAAGAAAGTTGATCCGGGCCAAGAGCGGAGGAAAATTAGCAAACCATGAATATCGCTGCACTCCAACTTCCGTAATGCCCCGAGCATGCTCAAGAAGAAGGAAAGGAACGCGATATACCGTGAAGAGATCAAGGAGACCGTTCGCTGAGCCAGAACTCTCCAAACTCCCCGAGGGTCGCTAACGCACAATTTAGTTCAGTGCAACCACCGTTGTGCACCGATGTTCGAACAATGCGGCACCGTAAACTACCTCCCCCGCAGAGGCACCCAAGCCGCATCCCGGGACGTAATCCGTCAAGCCGCCGGCTCCCGGAATACGTCTACGCCAATGAGTTGAGGGAAGACATATGGCTCCTATGCTACGAGGAATCCTCCTCTAATCTATGGCTCAACTCGAGCGGCCTCGTTCGTAAGGAACCAAACTCCGATGTCGCCGTTCTAACCCGATCGGGTCAAATCCATGCATTACCACCTAAGGCCACTAAAAAGCCTAAGGAGCCGTAACCGCAACCCGCCCGCCCGAAGACACAAGTTCCGTGGAAAGAGGACCCGATCCTCACTCGTCTCAAGCTGAGACCCAGCGAACATTTCCCTCGTCCTCGCTCACATCCTCTTATCCTCACAAGCTCAAGCTAGAGGAAAGCCTCGGCCCGTACCATGGTCCCCGTGGACGCAACCCTGCATGAAGTCATTCGATGATCGGCAACATCCACTATGGAAACATTATCACCTTCACAGATTTGGACCTTCCAAAATTTGGGGCCGATCACAATGAGCCGCTTTACATCACACTCCACTGACGAGTCGCTTCCCCGCGTGTTGGTAGACTGAGGTTCTGGAATGAATGTCTTGCCCGCCAAGATGATGGACTCGCTTGACATCAAGCCCACGTATCCGAAGCCTTCGGGCCCACACCGTCAAGGCCTATGAATCTACTTCCCGTACAGCTTCCTGGGGTTGCTACTCTTATTATTTGGTTCGGCAAGCGGATGATTCCCACCGAATTCCAAGTGTCGACATTCCAATCACTTTCACAGCCCATCCTAGGGCGTCCCCGGGCCGCATCAAATCAATGGCGTGGCATCCACCCTTCATTAGTGCCTCAAGTTCATGCAAGGCAACGAAGCTAACTACGCCTCACGGCGACAACGTCACCACCGAGGGGACCAAAGACTCAACGACATCCCAAAGCTGTTAGAAATCAAGCATAATGACGACATGGCATTAACCGGATTCACTCGAGACCTCCAAGATCCAAATATGCAACGTGGACCTTCCACTGTCCTCACGACAAGATCCCTCCCGCCACGAAGATGATGAAACTCATGAACTTCATCCCAGACGGGGCTCGGCAAAAGGTTACAGGGCCAACACCAAGTCATCGAAGTCAAGGACCACACCACGCTCCAGGGGCTTGGCTATGTGCCAAAACCAGCTGACATCAAGGAAAACAAAAGGCTCACCCGCACCAAGGCAAGAGCCTCGCAAAGGGGAACTCTCCGACGGCACACCCAACCTCCGACCTTACAGCTTTCAACTCGCTCATTACTTCACCAAGGGAACCAACAATGTAACCGAGGGGACCGACAGGGGAACCGACAGCCAGAACCGAGGGGACCGACAGTAACCGAGGGGACCGACAAATAAACCGACAGCAGTAATCCGAGGGGACCGACAATGAACCGATGAAGATGAGAAAGAAGCAGGATAGTCGCACCGAGACTACGTAAAGGATGGAACAGCCTAGCACGGGACCTCAAGCGCTTTAGAGGACTCAAAGCTAATCCGATAAGGGGAGCGTTCGACATCACAAACTCTACTCGGACCAACCGCCACCATACCCAAAGACGAGTACACATTCAAGGGAATCCTGCACTGGAGGAGCAACTGTGGTACTCTCCATGGGAAACAGATTATTTGGATCAGCCGCCGAGGCCACATTCGAGACAAGAACTCCAAAGCGTAAGGAACCAGAATTCATAGAAGACGCTCTCAAAGCTGACCATCTCTACAGAGTCTTTTCAAGAAGTCATGGAGGTGCCGAACCCGATTGACTCCGGGCTCCGAACACAACATGATCGCCATGATTGGGATAGCAGACGCCAAGCCTCTCGATCCCCGCACCCTCATCAAGCATCCATCAATGCCACTGAAGAATTGGGTAACTTTCACCGGACTAAGGGCAAGCCAGGCAGAACTGGAAGACAAGCCGGGGCTCCGCACTCCACATCTCCCTAAACCCGGTCTCAAACCCTTCCGAGTCCGTCGAGTCCGGGCCCTTCCGACCGTCCAACGGCCTCACGCTGGAAGACTATGATAATGTAGCCAACCATGTATTTCCGTTCTTGTTCAATGAAAAGTCTGACCTTTCGGAGTATCCTCTCATTGCCACTTTAACAACTGATAAGTTAACAAACAATTTAAAAGACGTTAATAACTCAATTGATAAAGAAGCAGACACATTAAATGAACAATACATTAGAGAAGTTCTCGAGCGTGTAGTTGACCAAGAGGACAATCGGGCCCAAGTCCGCCGAAGAGGTTATGACCAAAGTAAACCCGGGGTCGCTGCAAAGAGCCTAAAGAGACACAAAGGGCACTTTCTTCGCCGATGCGTAAAAGAAGCCCCGATAGACCTCCTCCGGAGTATGTTGACGTGTTCGCCCGGTCATACCAGACATGCCAGACTCGATCCTCGATCGTGAGCAATGCACTCCCCGGATCCCGAATCCAAGCCTCGTCAAATGTAAGCTGCGCAAGATTAAGCCAGAGTGGTCCTTTCAAGTTAAGGAAGAGATTGAGAAAATGCTACGAGTTGGTTTCATCAGAGTGATTGAGTACCCGACTTGGCTCTCCAACATCATGACGGTCACCAAGGCCAATGGAAAGGCCGATGCCGTGTGGATTTCCGGGATCTCAACAAGGCCAGCCCTAAAGATGATTTCCCACGCCTAACATCGACATGCCGGTCAACACCACGGCAAATTTCGAAGTAAAGTCCTTCGTGGACGGGTTCGCCGGATACAACCAGCATCAAAATGTCCGAGGAGGATCAAGCCAAGATCGCTTCACACTCCGTGGGGGACATATCGCTACACCTGGCCATGCCGCTCGGCTCAAGAACGCTCGGGGCTACTTACTACCGGCCGCAACAGCCCCTCTTCCATGACATGATTCACAAGGAAATCGAAGTACATGTCAACGACATGATCATCCACCTGCAGGATCGTACATGCAAAGACATGACAGATTCGAGAAAGTTCTTCAACACTCGTAAAGCACTCCATGAGATTGAACCTCGCGAAGTGCACCTTCGGCCAAGCGCGGCAAGGTACCGAGGTACATGGTTACGTAAAGGGGTATCAAGCCGATCCCAAGAAAATCAAGGCCATCATCGATATGAAGCCGCCTCAAACCCCGACAAGTGAAGAGTTTCATGGGAAGACTTCAAGACATCGCCGCTTCATCAACCGGGGCTGACATCTCTCTCGCGAGCCCATGCTCAAACTAACGAAGAAGAATGCCGACATCAAATGGGACTCCGAGTGCCAAACAAATTTTCGAGAAGATCAAGACCTACTGGGTGAATCCCCCACCCCGTGCCCGCCACATGAAGACAAGCCACTACTCCTATATCTAACAAGAATAAACACGTCAATTGGAGCAATGCCGGCACAAGAACAGAAAAGATTCCAAGGTTTGGAGCATGCAATCTACTTCGTAAGCCTAAGCTTCAAGGAAGTGAACTCACTACTCAAGATTAGAGAAAACTTGTACCGCCTTGCATGGGTAGTCGGGAAACCGAAACACTACATGCAAATACATCTGCTCCCGGTCTCCAAAATGGACCCCGTCCGATATCTCTTTGACAAGCCATCCCTATCAATGCGACTAGCCAAGTGGTCATTCTTCCCGCCGAAGTTCGACATCAAGTACATGGTCGAAAATCAACAAAGGGCGTAGTCATGGCGCATCACCCGGCCGACTTCCCGAGCAAATGAACCTAAGGGTCCCGATCCGCAATTTCCTAGACGACGGAATCTTTTCACTCGACGGCGCAAACCGCGGCAACTCTTCTTCGATGGGGCAGCCAACAAGAAGGGGAATGGTATTGGAATGCTCCTTGTCGATCCCAAGGACGAGCACACTCCCATAGCCATCAAGTTGAATTTTGAAACAACCAACAATGCAGCAGAATACGAAGCTCGTGCGGAGGTGTCAGGAAGCCGCCCTCGAGCGCAACATTTCGTAATCTGGATGTGTACGGAGACTCAGCATTGATCATCAATCAAGTGTCCAACAAATGAAAGACGATAGATTCGGCCTCCAAGTACCACACGTATACGGAGGAGCTCATTGCTCAGTTCAAGGACATCTCTTTTCATTATTTGCCAAGAGACAGGAACCGCTCGCAGTACGCCCGGCAACCTCGCCTCTCTTGTCGAAATTCCCGATGGAAAAGCAGTAAAACCCCTCAGAATAGGCAGACAGGAAACACTCGCCTATTGCTGTGAGATCGAAATAAAAAAAGAAACGATCGACGAACCCTGGTACAATCAGATTTACCAGTACCTCCAAAACGGAGAAGCTTCCTTCACAAATGAAGATGGAAAATACAAAGAGGGAATCGAAGCCAAAAACATGATGGCATTAAAATGCCTGGCATCCCATTTCGTCATTCTGGGGGGTATGTTGTACAAGAAGCGCCACCAAGGGCCACTCCTTCGGTGTGTAAACAAAGAAAAAGCCAGCGAGTTGATGAACGAAGTTCACAACGAAACCTACGGTCCGCTCATGAACGCCCGAGCATTGACACAGATCATCCTCCGTATGGGATACTACTGGATATCAATGGAAACAGACTGCATCCAGTTCGTCCAAAGCTGCGACAAATGTCAATGGTTCTCCAACCTCAATAACATCCCTCCTCACGAACTCTATTGCATGACTACACCATGGCCTTTCGCCACATGGGGAATCGACGTCATCGGCAAGATCACTCCACCAGGGAGCAATGGTCACGAGTTCATTTTAGTCGCAGTCGACTACTTCATCAAATGGGTAGAAGCCAGATCGTACAAGGTACTGAATTCTAAGAAGGTGGCCGAGTTCATCCGAGAGAACATCATGTGCCGATACGGAGTGCCCAACGAGATCATATCCGATAATGGGACCCACTTCGAAGAAGATTGTGACCAACTTCTGACCGAATTCAGAGTCACATGTCACAAATCTTCTCCTTACAGACCACAAACCAATGGTGCAGTAGAGGCAGCCAACAAGACTCTCGCCATGATAATCAGGAAGATGACCACCAGAGGTCGGGACTGGCCCGAAAAGCTACATCTAGCCCTCTGGGGATACCGAACATCGCCGAACCGCCACAGGGGAGACTCCGTTCGCACTTACCTACGGAATGGAAGCAATATTACCCGTGGAATTGGAAATTCCATCCCTCCGAGTCCTCTTGGAAAACGGGATCAATGAATTCGAATGGCTACAGAGCCATCATGACGAACTTGCTCTACTCGATGAGCGCAGATTGAAAGCCATGGAACACACTCGAGCCTACCAGAGCAGAATGGCCCAAGCATTCGACAAGAAAGTCAAGATCCGAGACATCAGAGAAGGCGACTTGGTGCTAAAGGAAAAGCCTCCTATGCAGACCAATCCCCTCGGAAAGTGGGAGCCTACCTGGATAGGACCGTTCGTGGTACAAAGAATCTTCTCCGGAGGAGCAATGAAGTTAGCATACTTGGACGGAAACCCTTTCGTTAACCCCGTGAACGGAAGCAAGCTCTGCAGATACTTCGTTTGAGGAAGAGTACGAGTCAACTCTCCTTCCCCATACACCACCCCCTCAATAAAATTAAAGTGCCAAAAGAGTAATACCCAACTGGATACATTCCCGCTAATGATCCAGAAAAAAAACAGGGTCACACTTCTTTTATCTTCATTTTTCTCAAATTCACCTAAAGTGTCGAACTACGGTGACCTGAGCCCCTTAGTCCAATTGTAAAAGGGGAACGTAGGCATCCATCATTGGTTCGGTCTAAAAAACAAAAAAAAATACAATAAGCATCAATTGCTTGTGTTTCGAAAAACTCTTTTCATTTAACCTACAAATTCATTACGGTTAAAACAATCTTTGATGAGTTCAAGCACGGTCAACTCTTGACTCACTACATGCTAGCAAAACTACAATAAAACATTAATCCGTTAATGTGTCTGCAATGACAGTGGGTGGATACTCTGGACAGCAAGGTCAACCTAGTTTCCCGTACTTGGTCCTTCATCCTTCTTCCCCTTCCCTTTCCCACGGCGAGTGTTCTTCACCTTCACAGGGAATATTCCGGTAGTCCTTCTACCTGGCTCAGGGACCCTTCCCGACGCCTCCGTCAAGCCTGTAGCTGTCAACGCAGCCCTCTCCCTAGCTCTGTCTCGAGCTGCCTCACTTCGAGCCATCATGACCGTGCTTTGATTGGCCTCCCGATCAGCATTGGCCTCATAGTCAGCCATGTCGTTCCCTGTGCAATTGCGAGGGTTAGCCCCCGCTTCAGTCCTCCTCAAGGTCGAGCTGTCAAGGTGGCCAGCACCCAACAGCTCATCCCGTCTCCACAAAATAGACATCTGTGTCTCCCCTATACACTCTTCGTACCAGTTCAGATACTGCGTCGACAGAACAGTGCCCCCTCTCCGGTGAAAGAGAACCCTGGCAGGAAAGGACGTGTATTGCCACCACCGTGTGAGCAGCAATAGCGTCGAAGGATCTTCCATCAGCAGAGATCCCACCTCGAAGGTAGCAGCATAACTCAAGCCCGTCAATGGCACCTGCTCCAGCCCGTACTGTCGCAGAACCAACGATGGAATATAGAAGGACGTCTGAGACAGCCCCGGCACTCTGACGACCAAGTGACCCTCCTGAGTGGTCCGACAAGTCTGTAACTTCCAGTGGGGAACCCACCATCTCAGGTGATGCGTGCAAAGTCTGGCCATCCAGAGCTCCAGCTCAGCCTGATTGCCCCCAATCACCAGAGGACGTCGAGAGAAGGACCAAGCGTCACAAGACATTGGCACCTCGGGCATCATCTGTAACCTCTCTCTCAACCACATGGTAAGCATAGCGGGACTCCCTCCCCACATGTATCGGCTACCGGTCGCCATCCGACCTATGCCCAGGAACGTCTCGCCCAAGACCAACGGCACGATGTCTCCCCCGCTCCGGCACTGCCTCACTAGGTCTAGTACACTGTGATGGCACACACCCAGGGACGTGAACGTGAACAGAGTAGCGATCGGGCACAGAGCAAACGCATCCCACGCAAAGACGCTCCTCTCAGCTCCAAAAAATCTTTCGGGCAGTCCCGAAATGTCGACATAATCAATATTCAATATCAGCATCCCGTATGCTTCTTCAGCCGAGATACCAAGCAGAGACACTAGCTTCTCAACAGTGGCCATGCCACCAGCATAAGGAAGAACTAGCTGTTCCATCTCAGGTCCTCCCAGAATGGCTCGGAAATCTTCAAACATAGGTGTGATTTCGTTGTACGAAAAGTTGTACACATTCCTCCGTACATCCCAGAAACGAGACGCGGCTCTCAAAAGATCCCAATCTGGCATAAGCTCCTTCAAAGCCCAAACAGATTTCATCCCGTAACAGCCTTCGAAAAACCCCTTGTTTTGCCTCGTGTGGTTCCGCACCCACGACTGGAAGTGTTCCAAGTATCGCTCTTGCATCCGAGACGATAGCTTAGGAAAGGGATCCATGAAAAATGAAGGAAACCTTAGAAACTTGAGAGAATTCAGCTAACTGATCAGAGGTGAATGCGCAGTTCTTAACAAATTGCAAAGCTGAAACTGCAATTTAAAAGACTCTGGAAATTCACTCTCAGTCCGGCCGGACTTCCCTTGCAGTTGACCTGGTCAACTCTGCAGCCAGCTGCTCCTAAATTGGAAGCAATTCCAAACAACGCCCTGTTCATGCCTTATGAATCTGCGTGCTTCCCCTGGTTTTCATTTAACCAATGTCAATATCCCTTCCGCCCTGGGCTCGTGCAACAGTGCAAATAATTAAATATCAGTGCATATAGGCATAATTTTTGACCCATTCAATTTTTTATGCATGTTTCATATTATTTATTTTTGATTAACCTACTTCCTTATTTGCCGAAAATAAAAGAAGGTGATCACAGAATAAATGTGCGAAGAACAGGTTCCGCCCTACGGGCGCCTTTTCAAATACAGTTCAAATCAAATCGTTCCAGACGATACATACATTTTGTCCAAGAAAAAAAAAGCAGTAAAGGAGGACTACTCCGAGTCATGCTCGTCGTCCGAGCACTCGATGCACTGCTCCGCAGCTGCCGGATCCGTCGCAAACAGATAATCCCCGAATTCCTCCAGGCGGGAATATGCAAAAGGCCTCGTCGTCGTCTGTGAACTCGAGGACTCTCCCCTCTCGTGCCCCGAGTGCGAAGAGGGATGAGCTCCAAACCCAGCCGTTCCGCCCGTGAACTGGCAAAATCCCTGTGCAAAGTCCGCTCCACCAGCCGTGGGAGCAGACGAACCTCTCGGCCTAGACGGCCTCGGCTCACGGACATCCATGCTCCTCCGGGAACTGCATCTCATGAACGCCACGAGCCTCCTAGCGTAGGCGGCCCACCCGTCCACCAGTCTCATAGCCTCGTTATACGTACGGCCAGACACCTGCGAACCAGAAAAGTCATCAGAAGACGAGCAGAAAGTACAGATGCATCATTTGCAGAATGCTACTATCAAATGCAGAAAATCAAAAAAGTTCTCACCGAAGAATTGGGGTCAACCCTGTACTGAGGTCTCGGCTCCTTCGGGAGCGGGATCACTAGTCGCCTGCGCGAACCGTCCAGCCCCTCGTACGCCAGCCTAGCGCGTGGGAGCGGGAGATCTCGGGGTTATCCAGGGCCCTCGCCCTCCCTGTGCTGCACCTGTGGGCTCTCGGCCTCATCCTCAAGAAAGTCTCATAGTTGGCCACCGCTTGGCGATGTACTCCTAAGATAGAACACGCCCTGTCTATACCTCTCCAACTCATCCATCGGCATCGACTGAGGATGCTGCATGTGCATAGGAGGATCCACCGGCACCATCGGAAGGGACCCCGGGCCATGCTAACGGGTCACCCTCTCCCCCAGATACATAACATCTCAATGAAGTCCCACCAGGAGCTTCCGTCGCCTCGTAACCTTACTAGCAACCTGAACCGCGACAGCGTGGAATTGACTCCACCAGGTCAGCTGGATCCTCTCAGAGAACTCCCGGTTCAGGGCCTAGGACACCTCCTCGTACGTCAGTCGAGTGCCCACTCTCGACGAGACGGCCTTCTTCGCCCTCTTCTGCCAAACCAGCATGGCAGGGAATAGGGGTCTATATGCCTCCCTAATGTCCCACTGTTGCGGAATGAACATCTCATAGCACTAGACCTGTCAAGCAAATGGAAATTTATGTTAGCAACAGAGCAGATACATACGAGTACATAAATGAGACAAGGAAGAGAAAAAGACGTGAACTTACATCCAGAGCATGCGAGAAACAGCTCAGGGAGTTCTCCTCTCCCCGCGAGAATCTGTCTAGGGAATGGTAGAGCTCGGCCAATCCAGCCTCCCCTACGCATACCTCACGGCCCAAGTCCGCGCCGACCCGAGCAGAGGGAAGTGACAGGATGTGTCAGAAGTCGAGAACAAAGTCGCTGACAACGCGAACCAAATGAACCCTCGAGCCAGGCGCTCCGCGGTCATCCTCAAAGATCCAACCAAATAATCTGCGATACCCGCCTCCAGATGCCTCTCCATCGGCGTGTACCGAATGCCTAAGCCCCTGACATCAGTAATATCAAAACCCAACAGCTCTGACAACTGCCCCGGGGTATAACCATCCACCCACACCAGCGTGTTGCCATAGGTCAGCAACCCGGTGATAGGGGCAAAATCAGTGGGAGTCACTGTCGCCTCCCCCCATCTGAAATGAAAAGTGTGGGTCGATCCCACCGCACTTCGCTCAAAGCTACGTACATGGACTGCCCTCTCGTGTCGCAGCCTATCGCAGCCTACCGCACTGATGAATCTAGCCAATCCGGAGTCAAGCACCAGCTGCCGTGGACTCCTCTCTCCCTCTCGAGCATCGTCCGGGAATACCTCCCACAGCGCTCTCACTACCTCAAAGGCTCCCCGACTCTTCTGATTGTGGACATCAACCATCCCTCGCCCTTGCAGGTGAACACAGCAAAATACGTTAAGCACAGAAGCGACGTCAACAGAATGCACGAACGCATGTCAAAAGGATGCAATGCAGATACGGTTCTCATTCATTTCCTAACATATATTTTCATCATTTCGAAAACTCCGTCGAATCCGGAACTTTCAAAACCCTTCGAAAACTCCGTCGAAACCGGAACTTTCAAAACCCTTCGAAAACTCCGTCGAAACCGGAACTTTCAAAACCCTTCGAAAACTCTGTCGAATTCGGAACTTTCAAAGAACTTCGAAAACTCCGTCGAAACTGGAACTTTCAAAACACTTCGAAAACTCCGTCGAATCTGGAACTTTCAAAGCATTTCGAAAACTCCGTCGAAATCGGAACTTTCAAATTCTTTCGAACATTTCGAAAATTTGCTCCGTCCCGAATTAAAGCTACTTTAATTTTGGAAAATGCATCTAGACATGGAATTTTGCAACCAAAATTTTTATGTCATCTACCCATAGTGTCAATTGAACTACATCCTAGTCAATTTCGACAAAGGTTCATAGCAAAGTCAAAAGCCCCAATCCGGGCACCAAAATCCCTAACTCATTCCTAGTCAAATTTCTAACATTTAAAGAATGCACATTCTTAAAATTAATGGAATTTGAGGGAAGCTTACTTGTCTCTCGATCCCTCCTTTGGAGTTGTGTTTATCCCTAGCCGGGTAGAACTCCGCCAGATTCAAAGGATGAATGTTGGTTTGAATGGTCCGAACCAACAGCGTTCTTTCGTCATCGGTCCTTCCATGACGAGCCATTGGTTCCCAATCACCTTTCATAGCAATTTTTCTTCACAAATCTGAGCAAATCTCACAATTTGGGGTGAAAATTTTCTCTCCTTTCTCTCATCTCTTGTGGGAATTAATGGGGGAAAAGGTTTGGTTTGCGTCGGACTTGGAGCTGATAACAACCTGGTCAAACTCAGTCCAAGTCCGGCCGGACTCTTGCTGCACCAGAAAGATTCCTTCCAATTCAGCCCCTCAACTTTTGGCAGTTCCAATTTTACCCCTTTTGGCTCCAAAAGTGTAAAATTTCCGCTAGACATTTCTAACACCCCATACCCCGAGGATAAATTCTCAGTTAGTTTTCACTAACGCTCGTCTCCAGACGTTAAATTCCCAGTCGACGTTTGACATTCAAACGCTCGCGTTCGTCTCCAGACGTTAAATTCTCGCTAGTTTTCACTAACGCCGTCTCCGCACGTTAAATTCCTGGGCCGACGTTGACATTCAAACACTCGCTCATCTCCGCACGTTAAATTCCCAGGCGACGTTTGACATTCAAACGCTCGCGTTCGTCTCCAGACGTTAAATTCCCGGGCCGATGTTTGACATTCAAACGCCGCGCTCGTCTCCAGCACGTTAAATTCCCTGGCCGACGTTGACATTCAAACGCCGCGCCGTCTCCGCACGTTAAATTCCTGGGCCGACGTTTGACATTCAAACGCTCGCGTTCGTCTCCAGACGTTAAATTCCCAGTCTCAAGTGACGTTTGACATTCAAACGCTCAATCATGTCCCCTGACATTGAAGTTACAATTTCATCTCCCGATGTCAAAAATTTTATTGGTTTTCACCAATGTTCACTCTCCCCGGCTGCCAGTCGTAAGCCCGATCGTCCCACCTCAGCGGCCATCAAGGTAAGCCCATACAACAATCCCTCTTCGGCCTTCAAGGTAAGCCCGAATGCTCATCCCCAGCAGGATTCTAAAGAAGAGACGTCGATCCTTCCGAGTTGTTAATAACGCCAGTTTAACACAACCATTCCCATCATTTGTCACCCCTATCCCCAGCAGGATAAACCTGGCAGTCAACATAAGCCCATCATCCAAGGCACGAACGCCTTCGTCTCAGAATAAACGTATCCTCGCAGCTCCGGTTTGAGGCGCCACACGCCCTCATAAGTATCAGTAACTCCGGTTTGAGGCGCCACACGCCCTCGTATGCTTCACCAACTCCAGTTTGAGGCGCCACACACCCTCGTAAGTGTCAGTAACTCCAGTTTGAGGTGCCACACGCCCTCGTATGCTTCACCAACTCCGGTTTGAGGCACCACACGCCCTCGTATGATCCAGTAACTCCGGTCTGAGGCACCACACACTCTCGAAGGTTTCAGGAATCCCAGGTTCAGACGCCTCACAATAGTCTCCATTCAGGTTCCGGTACCTCGCAATGGTCTCATTCAGGTTTAGACGCCTCCCAACAGTCTCGCTCAGGTCAAGGTCCCCACGCGCGGCTGCTTGCACCTACGAACTACGATCGGCTTGATTCCCGCTCGGGATACGTAGGAATCCTTTCGCTAAGGGTCCACCACCGACCGCCTGTGTCTCTTCCAAAGTAAGGCATCCCGATTTGGATCCTTATCTTTTTTCAACGACTCTACCTCCTTCGGAGGAGACATCGCTGAGGGGCTAACTGTAAGTACCCAAATTCGGATCGTCAAAATCCGTCAGAAAGTTAACCGAAATCCGTTAACTGGCCCGCTCCAGGTTAACCGGAACTCTTTAAACTCCCCGTTGCCATGCCAACGAGATGTCCCGGGACTGTCCCGAGCATCTCAATGTCGAAACGTACTTGACACACGTCATCGCACATGAAAGTACGGCTTTCCCTGAAAAACGCACTTTCCGGCACTTTTCGAGGGCGTTTCAGACATTTTCCGGACTGTTATTTTAAAAAATGGACAAAATCGGGACCTGGGAACGAACTCCCACATGGCTGGTGATTCACAGGACACGTGGCAAGCATGCCACCTCCCTCTAGTCACCTTTCAATCAAAAATCAAGGCCAAAAGACTAAAATACCCCTGGTATACAGTCTCAGTCCGACCGGACTTCCTTACACGTACTTCAGAAATTGCCGCAAGTCCTCAAATTTCCAAAGTACCACAAAACCCCCGGATTTCGCCTAAGTCCCACGGACTCCTACTGAAATTTCACCTATAAATAGAGAGTCTGTCAAAGCCATTTGTAACAAAAAAATTTCACCCCTTTCACCAAGAAACTCACGGCCTAAACTGGTTCTCCCCCTTCCCGAGCCCGATTTTACCTTGTTTTGCGTGAAAACTCCGTATTTCGATCAAATACGCCCTCCTCCACTCCGAAACACCATTCCAAACTACTTTCCATATCCCGTATATACCCCTCGAGCCAAAGGAGTCGACCCTAGCCATAGGTATAACTCCCTCTCTCTAATCTCTCATTTCGTCTCGGTTTACGCGCCAGTCGCTATAACCGTTTCGAACAACGTTATTGAAATGTAGACGCCTCCGTCTAATGGGGTCCGATATGTTTTAGCCCCTCGATCCTCTTCTCTTCCCGTAAGAGAAGTAATCACGGGATAAAACGGCGTTCCGACCCCGTTCCGTTAACTTTCTTGTCATTTACAACTCTGGATCGATCGATCCGTCGATCGTCATTTACTTTTCTATCATTTACAATTTCGGACCGTTTGATCTGTCGAACGTCCTTTACATTTCATGCAACTTTACCACTTCGAGCCATTTTGGCTCGTCGATCGTCATTTACAATTCCGAGTCGTTCGATTCCGTCGATACCGCATTTAAATACTGTCATTTACAAGTCCGACCCGTTTGGATCGTGATAGTATTTACTTTTCAAAGTCCGAGTTGCAACCCGATTCGTTGATTGCAAATCATTTAATACGCTTTTTCCCGTAAAAATCGTTAACAATGTAATGCCAGGTTCAAAACCGGAGTTCGACGTTCGAACTCTCTTTCAAATAGCGCGAAATGACGTTTGGCATCCAAACGCTCATCTTCAAACTAAAAGCCGACTTTTGACATTCAAAATCATTTAATACGCTTTTTCCCGTAAAAATCGTTAACAATGTAATGCCCGGTTCAAAACCGGAGTTCGACCTTCGAACTCTCTTTCAAAATGCGCGAAATGACGTTTGGCATCCAAACGCTCATCTTCAAACTAAAAGCCGACTTTTGACATTCAAAATCATTTAATACGCTTTTTCCCGTAAAAATCGTTAACAATGACTCGCCCGGTTCAAAAAACCGGAGTTCGACCTTCGAACTCCTTTTCAAAAGAGCTCAAAATCGACGTTTGCCACGCAAACGCTCATTTCAAACTCAAAATCGACGTTTGCCACGCAAACGCTCATTTCCGTCTCAAACCGACGTTTGTCATTCAAACGCTCGTCTTTTCAAACAAAGTCACCTAATCAACGTTTGACATTCAAACCAGGATTAAGCTTGTCGTTCAAGCCCCCCATTTCAAAACACACACACACACGCACACGATTTCGAGAAAGGTAGAAAGACTCGTCATACGAGGCATTTCGGGTGATCTCGTAATACTCTTCCCGAAACGTAACGTGACCTCCGAACCTAACAATCTCTGGTACTAAATAGCTTTTTACTCGTTTTTGCTACCAATAAAAATGATCCCCTATTTTCAAAGCCTTTTTCCAAGTTTTTGCTACCAATAAAAACGACACCATTTTCACAATAGCCGTTTCTCAATGTTTGGGCTCAAATACAAAACCGCGTGGCGACTCCTCATTTCCTTCCCATGAAGCGAGGTCTCAGACACCAACCCTTCGCGAAAGACAACCGCATTTCGCGTTTGCGTGAAATCCCGGGTAGTTTCAGTAAGCCCCCGACATAGCATCAAGTTTTAAAGTCTTTGACAAGACTCAGAAAGAAGGTCTAATCATAATTAGGATTTTGGAGATAATTTACCTCCACATCCTCTTTTATTACCGCGCCATCATGATACAATTTTAGGAGTTGACCATTTACCTTAAAAACTTTGTCACCGGAGAGACTACCAATCTCAACCGCACCATGCGGATATACCTCCCTCACAACAAAAGGTCCAGTCCGCCGAGACCTTAGCTTTTTGGGAAACAACCGGAGACGGGAATCAAATAGGAGGACTTTTTGACCAACCTTAAAGTCCTTCCTATTCCTACTGATCATTTTATCATGCCAAGCTTTTGCCCGCTCCTTATAGAGTTGGTTGTTCTCATAAGCTTCTCTCCTTATCTCATCCAACTCATTTAATCGCAACTTTCTCTCCTCACCGGACCCATCTATGTTCATATTAAATTTCTTAATGGCCCAAAATGCTCTATGTTCCAACTCCACCGGTAAATGACATGGCTTCCCAAACACTAACCGGTATGGGGACATACCGATAGGTGTCTTGTAAGCCGTCCGGTAGGCCCACAAAGCATCATCAAGCCTAAGACTCCAATCCTTCCTAGATAGGTTCACAGTTTTCTCAAGAATGGATTTGATCTCCCAGTTAGACACCTCCGCTTGGCCATTAGTTTGGGGATGATAGGCGGTCGAAATCTTATGAGTAATATGATATTTCTTAACCAAATCTTTGACCGTCCTATTACAAAAATGTGTCCCCTATCACTAATGATGGCCCTAGGCATACCAAACCTACACACGATGTTAGTCCTAAGGAAATCGACCACTACCCGTGAATCATCGGTGCGCGTGGGGATTGCTTCAACCCACTTGGAAACATAGTCGACCGCTAACAAGATGTACAAAAAGCCAAATGAATTTGGAAAAGGACCCATAAAGTCAATTCCCCATACGTCAAAAATCTCCCAATTTAAGACGAAATTTTGTGGCATCTCATCACGTTGACCAATGTTACCAACCCTTTGATACCTATTACAAGATTTGCAAAAATTTTAGGCATCACAGAATAAAGTAGGCCAATAAAAACCACTCTCAAGCACTTTCCTCATCGTGTTTCTAGCACCGAAATGACCATCGCATGCATGCTCATGACAGAATCTAAGGATGGAATGAATCTCACTATCGGCTACACACTTACGGATCATTTGGTCCGCATAATGCCTCCTCAAATAAGGCTCATCTCACACATAATATTTGGCCTCACTCCGAATTTTATCCTTCTTAGAATTAGTAAGTCCCGGAGGGAACTTTTGAGACACCAGAAAATTGACCAAATCTGCATACCACGGTGCGGACGACTAAACCACCCAAAGAGACTCATCGGGAAACTTACCCTGAATAGAAAAATGACTAGAGGGTTCATCCTCTTCAAGCACAAGGCGACTCAAATAGTCGGACACAAGATTCTCGGCCCTTTCTTATCCTTCACCTCAATGTCAAATTCACTCAATAAAAGGATCCACCTAATAAGTCTAGGTTTCGCCTCTTTCTTGGTCATTAGATATTTAAGAGCAGCATGGTCGGTGTAAACAATGACTTTGGTGCCTAAAAGATAAGACCTAAACTTCTCAAGAGCAAACACAACCGCCAACATCTCCTTCTCGGTTGTGGTATAATTCCTTTTGGCATCATTAAGGGTCATAGAAGCATAGTAAATGACATGGGATGCCCTATCCACCTTTTGACCCAAAACAGACCCTACCGCATAATCGCTAGCATCACACATGATCTCGAAGGGATGAGACCAATCGGGTGCTTGGATTATGGGGGTGGTGGTCAACCTAGACTTTAACTCATCAAAGGCCCCCTACACCTCTCATCAAAATTAAAATTCACCTCTTTTTGTAACAAAGTGCAGAGGGGAGAGGCAATTTTGGAAAAAATCTTTTATGAAGCGCCGGTAAAACCCCGCATGACCGAGGAATGTCCGGACCTCACGAACATTTGTGGGATAGGGGAGGGAAGAAATAACATCAATTTTTGCCCTATCGACCTTTATACCTTTCTTGGATACAACATGACCCAATACAATGCCTTGGTCAACCATAAAATGACACTTTTCATAATTCAAGACCAAATTAGTTTCAATGCAACGGTCTAAAACAAGAGCTAAGTGATCAAGGCATTGGTCAAATGAGTCTCCATAAATAATGAAATCGTCCATGAAAACTTCCATGAAATTCTCAACAAAGTCGGAGAAGATGCTCATCATGCACCTTTTAAAAGTCGCAGGTGCATTACATAAACCAAACGGCATCCTCCGATAAGCAAAGGTGCCGAAGGGGCAAGTAAAAGTAGTTTTCTCTTGGTCTTCCGGGGCAATAGGTATTTGAAAATACCCGGAATAACCATCGAGAAAATAGTAATATGCCTTTTCGGCTAACCTTTCTAGCATTTGATCAATGAAGGGGAGGGGGAAATGATCTTTACGTGTTACCTCATTAAGTCGCCGAAGATCAATGCAAACTCGCCAACCTGTTTGCTCCCGGACCGGCACCAACTCTCCCTTATGATTTATTGAGATGGTGATCCTGCCTCTCTTCGACATGCACTGAGTGGGGCTAACCCACTTGCTATCGGATATGGGGTAGATAATCCCCATCTGCATCAGCTTCAACACCTCCTTCTTCACCACCTCCATCATTGGTGAATTCATCCTCCTTTGTGGTTGCTTGACCGGCATTGCATCATCCTCCAAAACTATCTTATGTGTACACAACGATGGACTCATTACCTTAAGATGGGCAATAGTCCACCCAATAGCCTCCTTCCTAGCCCGAACCACCTCTACCAATTTCTCCTCTTGAGCTTCATTCAACTTGCTCGAGATCACTATCGGTAACGTATCATTTTCTCCCAAATAAACATACTTTAAGCCCTCCGGTAGGGTCTTCAATTCGATCTCGGGTGCCTTCTCAATAGAAGGCACTGGCTTCCCTGGTGGAATCTCCAAATGCACCTTAACATAACCCGAAGCATAACTCGAAAGACTCATCACCGTTTCTTTCATACTTTCGAAATTTCAAAGTCCATCTCAGCAAACCCCAAAGCATTCTCTAAAACTGACTTCATATCATCATTCGTACCACTCACCTCGAACACATCCTCCACCACCGGCTCAATCACATCCATGAAACATAGGGAATGGACATCCTTTGGGTATTTCATGGAGTCAAAGATGTTGAACTCCATGACTTGCCCATCGAATTCCATAGATAAAGAACCATTGGCCACATCCAACTTGGTTCTTGCTGTAGACATGAAAGGCCTTCCAAGCAGAATGGGCGCCTTGTGATCCGAATCCATATCCAACACATAAAAATCAGTTGGAAATATCATTTTACCAACCCGTACAAGAACATCCTCCACTAACCCTTTCGAATAAGCATTAGACCGGTCATCCAACTGTATCACTACCCGAGTGTCTTGCAATGGCCCCTATTTTAGGTTCTCAAACAATGTATATGGCATAACATTGATTGAAGCCCCCAAATCGAGCATTGCCTTATGCTCCGACGAATCCCCTATAGAAATAGGGATCACAAACATCCCCAGGTCACTGCACTTCTTGGGCATCTTCCTCTGATATACAGCAGAAACATGCTCATTGACCTTAATCTTTTTCTGACTTCTTAGCTTCTGATCTCTCTTGGTGGTACACAGCTCCTTAAGAAATTTAGCATATCTCGAAATAGTCTGAAGAAGGTCCAAGAATGGGATGTTCACCTCTAGCCTCTTGAAAGTATCAAAAATAGCCTTGTCAGGCTCAGGCTTCCTCGACTCTCAAGGCATGAGGGAACGGCACCTCCGGCTCGAATACTGGTGGCACTGACTAAGATGTAGTACCCTTTTCTTCCAAAACTTTTTCTATCGGTTCCGTCTTCCTAAACTGCATGGACTGATGAACCGACTGAAAACCCCGCTGAATACTGAACTGATTACCGAACTACGGCTGCTGTGCCCCATTCGGATTAGACGACCTGAACCCCGGGTGATTCTTCCAGTTCGGGTTGTAAGTGTTCTGTCTCTGGCCTCCGAATTCGACTGCATTCACATCTTCATACTCACCTATTTGTAATGTTGGACACGAATCTGTAGGATGAGTCACCTCATAACAAATACCACACTGCTTCGGCGGCTGTCCCAACATCATTGTCTTTATCATACTATTGATGTCCTCTACATCATTTTTAAGTTGATCAGTCAACCCACTGCTGGACCCAGCTGCATTGACCTGTCTGACACTTGACCTCTTACCATGTGTCCGGGTACTCTTCGCTAGCTCCTCCAATAATTTTTGAGCCTCCGTAGTAGTTTTGTTCAGTATACTACCCCCACACAAAGAGTCAACCATCCTCTTATCCTGATCAGTAAGTCCTCCGTGGAAGTACATTATTAGCTGATCCGCATCATACCCGTGATAAGGACAAGTCCGGGTGAGTGTGTGAAATCTATTATAGTAATCATAAAATGGCACATCCCCCTTATGCTCCATATTACTAATGTCCCGTTTCATAACATTGATCTGGTTTACCGGGAAAAATTCATCCAAGAATGCCTCCTTCAACTCGAACGTGACTCCCGTATGCAATGCAGGAAAAGTAACTGCCTGCGGTTGCTCCATCCAGTTCGAAGCAGTTTTCTCCCTGGGTGTCTGGGCTGCTCTATCACCCATCTCTTCTTCCCAATAATTTTCGTTTACTCTCCCGTGTACTTTGCATCCTTTCCTGAAAGAACGTTCAATTTCTGTATCAAGAGGCACAAGTAAATTGTTAGTAGAATGGGTGTGAACCATGCACGGTTACACACCACAAGATAGCAGGGTAATACACTTAACAGATAACCAAAAAAAAAACTAAAATAAAAAGAAATAAAAAGAAGTAAAAAAGAAAAAGAAATAGATTAAGAAAAGAATAAGAACGTAAACAATTACACCGTTCCCCGTCAACGACGCCAAAATTTGGTAGGCAATATCGCACACCTACTAAATTAAGCAGGGACTCGGTCACAAGAATGTAGCAAAGATAAGTCCAGAGTCGAACCACTGAAGAATGGTATTGCAAACGAACTAGTCACACACAAATGGGGGGTTTGTTTGTTGATGAATTAAAATCCTAAGACGGGAATTAAAATCTAAACTGTAAACAATTATGTAAAAAACACTTTGGGTATGTAAAATTATCCCCGTCTATCAATCAATATCACAGGAATGACTCTTTCTTTCTTTCCTCTAATTACTTGATCACGAGATATAAAATCTCTATCTCTTTTTTGTTATTAATTACTAGCGGCGACACGTACAACTAATCCTAATCAATACTAAAACCTAGCCGACACGGTCAAGATTCAAAGAATTAATTGATGAAAGATTTAAGAGATTAAGATCAAGAAATTAATCTATTACTATTTCAAATAGAATTAGAGACAATTTTACTTTAATCGCAATTCAAGATGACACATACAAGAATTGCGAAGGTGCTACAATGACAGCCCTAGTTCGACACGATAAAAGGGAGATCTAACAATAATCAATTAACAGGATTAAGAGATTGATCAATTTCTCAAAACCCTAGCAATAGATTTGAATTAAGAACAAGTAAAATTGCAATTATGAAAAATAAAAAAAAAGTTTCAAACCTCAATTGATATCTAAAACAGTTCAAGCTTTACAATCCAAAGCAATAGGAATTTAGTCCTCCATTAAAATCAAAGCTTCAATCTTGTTTCTAGGAAAACTCATGAAAAAGATGATCACCCTAAAATAATGACAATAGGTAGTATTTATATTCTCTACGTAAAAACCTAGTTTAAAAGGGAAAAGAAAATAAATTAAAAACATCAAAAATTACAAAAATCCCGTCGCTCTGCTGCCAGGCTGCTTGGAGAATGACTCGTCCTCCCAGGCACGAGTCGTGTCTTCTCCTTCAACGCATGGTCACGAGTTGTGACATACAGGATGACTCGTCCCTAAAATTATGCTCTCTGAATCAGTCATCCCTTTGTTGGGGAATAGTTAGGCATGTTGGGGACGACTCGTCCCCAAGCCTAAAATCTCAGAAATCTTCATTTTTCTCTTGACTCTTTTGGCTCGCTTTGAGTCTTCTTTGGTTGACTTTGCCTTGAATTTATTGACTTCCATTGATGCAGAAATGATGATCTTGAGCTTCTTTGAGAACCAAAAACGATTACATAATAAACTCTCTAAATTTCTCTCGAATCATATGGTTTTTCTCATAATCTTCACAATACATAATTCACTCAAAAGACATCAAACCTATACTAAATACATGAAAATAAAGAATAATAAGGATGGAAAACATAAGAATTAGATAGTATAAATCCATCCTATCAGTCGGATGGCTGGACCCTTTTACAGGATTCCTACGTATCTCAAATGGGAATCAAACCTGATCGTAGTTCGTGTGTGAGGTGATCGCTAGGGTCGGATGTGAGGACGTGATGGTGTCCTATGGTGTGACTGCTAAGGCCAACTGGCTGTGTACGTGGTGGTGTCCCGTGATGTGACCGCTAAGGTCGACTGGCTGTGAACATGGTGGTGTCCCATGATGTGACCGCTTGGGTCAGATGGTTGGACCCTTTAGTATGATTCCTACGTATCCCGAATGGGAATTAAGCCTGATTGTAGTTCGGAAGATTTGGTCATCTTTCGAAGAGTTGTGCATTATCGTGTGTGAAGACGTGGTCGTGTCCTCTGATGTGAGATTTTGTGCGTGGACGTGTCGGTGTCCTAAACTGGGGATGAAAGTGTTTGCGCCTTGAGAGGAAGGCGCTCGTGCTCAAGTGTTTTGATTTTGGGAGGCGTGCTTGCCTTGTGCTTTGATTTTGGGAGGCGTGCTTGCTTCTTGTTTTAATTTTGGGAGGCGTGCTTGCCTTGTGATTAATTTTGGGAGGCGTTCTTGCCTTGTGTTTTGATTTTGAGAGGCGTGACTGCCTTGTGTTTTGATTTTGGGAGGCATGCTTGCCTTGTGTTTTGATTTTGGGAGGCGTGCTTGCCTTGTGTTTTGTCCGCTGGGGAAAAGTTCGGGCTTACGATGGCTTCCGGGGAAATGGTTTGTTGGTTTTGAAGGCATTTGTGCCTTTGGATTTGTGTTCGAAGGCATTTGCGCCTTGGGTTTTGTGTTTGAAGGCATTCGTGCCTTGGGATTTGTGTTTGAAGGCATTTGGGCCTTTGGGGTCCGGACTTACGATGACGACCGGGGTTTATTTGATGGGGATATATATTTTCGTACGGTCTTACATTGATGGTCGTTGCTTGTTTTTCTGTTTAGCGGGCGCGATCCGGACTTACGATGACGGCCGGGGTTATCTTTGTTGGGGTTAGGGACCAAACTGCATGAATCTTGCTGGAAATGGCCTTTGGACAGTTAAGGGCAAAGATTATAAGGGCAAAAGAGGAATTTCGCCTGGGGTACAAAGGAATCTGTGCGGATACACTTGCATTGCTAAGTGGTCCGCACGGACACAATTGCAAATCTGATTTTCTTAACCATAATCTGATTTCAGCAACGCCCATTCCTTTCATTTTCTAATTTCGAGCCTAGGGAGAAGAATAAAGAGGAGGATAAAACTTGATTTTTGAGCAAAATTTTCTTGAGAAAATCCTTCTATTGTCGCTAGATTTTTATCATGGCAGAAAGATTGGGGCGAGGTCGTCGTCAAAGGGGCCGTGAGGCCATAGAGAGGAGGTTGGATCTCCAAAGGAACTTTTCCTCCTACACTCCTTCAACAATTAAACCGGATGAGTTGTATCCGGATTTCGAGGGCGTACAACTTGTGGGGGAAAACTGTAATGGAGGTAAGAAATCAATTTTTGTTTTGATTCTTACTTTGAAATGGTGTATGATAGAACAAGGGTTTTAGTTTTTGCAATTTGGGACTTTTGTTATTGCCATGCTCATTTTGTGAAATTGATGATGATTTGTTGAAATTGAGCGTGTATGGATTGTGGGTATGTGATTTTTGTTCAAAAATGTGGAGTTTAGCTCTTATTTGTGAAAATAAAGTGTCTCTCCTTGAAATGCATGCTTTGGTGACTTGTACCTTGATGCTGTTTTTGTATGTATATGCTTTTTGTGAGAAAAATTGCCGTGTAGGGACGGACTTTTGTGGGGAATGTGACGTGTCTTTGTGACAGACTCTTGCTTGAAAATGTGTCGTGTAGGGACTGATCCCTTGTGTTTTTTGAAAATGTGTCGTGTAGGGACGGATCCCTTTGTGTTGAAAAATTGTGTGTAGGGACGGATCCCTTTTTTGTTGAAAAAAATGTGTGTCGGGACGGATCCCCTTTTGTTGGAAAAATGTGTGTAAGGACGGATCCCTTTTTGTTGGAAAAAATGTGTATAGGGACGGATCCCCTTTTGTTGGAAAAAGTGTGTGTAGGGACGGATCCCTTTTTGTTGAAAAAAATAGTGTGTAGGGACGGATCCCTTTTTGTTGGAAAAAATGTGATGTGTGCCGTGTTTTTGGGATGGACTTTGTTTTTGTGGAATTGCCGTTTTTGGGATGGACTTTTGTGGTTTATGTGCCGTGTTAGTACGGATTTTTGTTTTTTTGTTGTTTTGTAAATGATATGTGTTATCATTTTTGTTTTTTTACATTTGTTAAGTATTTTTATTGAGGTGTGGAGGCGCATGCCCGATATCTCCCGAGATGGGAGGCCTAGCTCTCGGAGGCTAGTCATTGCTACTGGGTTGAATGTGTTCGTAGAGAACCTGGCCGGGCTGGCGGAGATGCAGAAGAACAAGGGTGCTTTTCTGGCCTTGTCTGAGTATTGGTGGGACACCACGCATACCTTCCACTTTAGTTGGGGAGAGATGATGGTGACTCCCACGGATTTTGCTGCCATCACCGGGCTTTCCTTCAAGGGGGAGTCGGTGAAATGGAGGGATCAGATGTCCGATGAGCTACTGACCGAGCTACTTGGCTTTGCGCCTTGGCCCCGTAAGGGCTTGGGCATGGTGTACCACGATGTGGAGGCGAAGATTACTGCCAACATCGGGGAGTATCATCGGGACACTGGGGTAGTGTCGGCGGAGCAATTGGCGCGCTCATTTATTTGGTTTGCCCTTTCCAAGACTTTGTTCTCGAACCACGCTTCTACCGCTCTTTTCCCTCTACTGGAGAGTTTGGTGGACTTGGAAAGGGTTTGTGAAATTGCTTGGGGCGAGGCAGGCTTGGATGAGCTCTATTTTGCTTTGGACTGATTTAGCCGGGGCACGGTTAACTCCCTGGGATGTTTTGACTTCGCACTGGAGGTATGAGTTTAGATGCTTTTTGTAGTTTAGCTTTTCATCATTTTTCTGTTTTCTTTTCCTTTTTCTTTTTCTTGTTCTGAGCACTATTTGCTTTTTTGTGGCAGGCGTGGTGCTATGAGATCTTCCGGTGACAGCTGTGGGACTGGGAGGACGAGGCCATGTTCGGGTATCCCGCCATGTTGTGCTGGGCTCGCTCTTTGAGGAAGAGAAGGATGAGCTGGGGGAGGATCACTATCACATATGAGGAGGTGCAGCGATTCCTGGAGAGGGACAGCCCAGAGGGGTGTTAGCTGTACCCTTAGACTCGGTATGGCGAGGATGAGCTGGAGGGTGCCCCCTGGGTGATGCAGCAGAGGAAGCTTCTGCGGGGCTTTACCTGCGACTCCATGTACTTGGGGGAGAGGGTCTTTTGGCAGCATAGCGCAGGTGTTCCCCCTATGGCTCCGAGGCATCATCCCTTCCGCATGATGAGTCCTCCTGATATGGACTTGCTGGAGTTCGAGAGGTACCGGACCGGCGTGAGTTCCGAGGAGTTCTTCCTGGAGGGCGAGGAGTATGCGGCCTTCGTCAGGCAGAAGTTGAGGACGCCACATGTATTGGCGAGGGAGAGGCGGTCTGGCTCATCGCGTCCTCCTGATTTCCCGGTGCTTGGGCCGGACTTCACTTATGTTCGTGGGGATTCGAGGAGGAGGGTGTCGGTGCCGATCCCTTAGCATGCTCCTGCCTCCTATCGGGTTGACCCAGATGTTGTGGTGAGTTTGTTTACTCTTTTACATCTTGGTATATTTTCTGTATTTTTCTCTTTTGTCGAGTATCTTTGTAACCCTTTTGCTGAGCTCTTTCTTTTGTTGTTTTTTGTGCAGGTCTTGGGGCGGACCGTGGACGTGCTGACCCGCCGGTATATGGGGCTGAGGGCTTTTACGAAGAAGCTTATGAGGAAGATGTCCTGCGGGTCTTTGTGGAGTGCGGCGGCTTTTGAGACAATGCCTTCGAGGAGGTATGTGGATACTCCTTCTTCTAGGGCTGAGCCGGAGCCACATCCTGTGGTGGCGGTTCGGGAGCGACATAGCTTTGATGCGGGGACTTCTTCGGGGGTTTGGAGACCACAAACCCTTCACCAGTTCTTCCCTTCGTCGGGTGCGCAGGGTGAGGGTTCGTCCTCGCGTCCCTTCTTTGATCCTTTTGTCGGGCTTGACCCTTCGGACTACCTCGAGTATCCGATCGAGGAGGGGGTCGAGATCTTTGATGATGAGGAGGTGACCACCAGTTTTTTCGAGATGCAGGAATTTTCGGCAGGCGAGGGCGATGATGATGAGGATTCGGAGTAGGACTCCTTTTGTTTCCCCCCTTTTTTGTTTTTTTTTGTATTGTAGCAGACATTTTATATGTAATAAAATACTCATATTTGGCATAGCAAAGCATTTTATTTGTGATGTAATGATTTATCTGTGATTCCAGGGACTGACCTAAGAATTGTTTCTAGCTCATTTTATTTTTGTGCACGTCGGATAAGCTGGGAATGCATTTTTGGTTAGTGTATGGGGGCCAGAAACGGCTTTGGCAAGGCTTTTGAGCAGTCGGGTGCAAGGTCCTGTTGCGGGCAACAACTGTTTTGAAGTTGCTGAAAATTTAGCCAGGCTGCAAAGTGGTCCGCGCGGACACTTCATGCATGCAAAGTGGTCCGTGCGGACACTTCTTGCTTTTGGAGAGGGGATAAGATTTACTGAAAATCTGAATTTCCCTTATCTCCCCACTCTCATTTGTAGTCAACTTCGACCCTTCTTCCCCATTTTCTTAAAAAACCTCCATTTTTGCCATTGATTCTTCTTTTGTTCCGAGAATTTCGCCGAGGCTTTCAAAGGAGAGGCAAGCACATTTTCTTGAGCGGCTCAAGATGTGGATGAGGCACCACATGAGGCACAATAAACGGGCTTTTGAGGTGAGATTTCGACTCTTCTCGATTTGGTCCCTTAAGGAATTAGTTCCTGATTAGGAGTTGTTGCGGGCTGCTGCAAGGTTCCGGGATGTTAGGAGGCATGTGTATAGCTTCTCCTACAATGAGATTACGCCAACCTTTGAGGATTTTTGGGATTTGCTTGAAGGATCGGAGGTGGAGGCTATCTCGCTTCCTTTGATCGAAGGTGCGACCGTGGGCGTGAAGCTTGCATGCTTTCTTCGGACTTCATTGGAAGAAGCGCAAGGTATGACTTTTGATTCCGGTCATATTGACATTTCTGCGATGCCTGAGCAGTTATGGGTGATAACGAGAGTGATATCTCTTGGAATGCGTTTGCTTTATGCGTGATAGCAACGCCTTTCATGGTCAGCTCCATTGGGGTATGTGACAGTGCCTTGCTGGATGTGGTGGGGCATTGTCGAGCCGGTGAGGATATTGCTCCTTTGGTTCTGGGGGAAACCCTTTACGGCATTGACCTCTTGGCAATAGGGGATAGGTTCATGCGAGGGGGAAGTCCCGTTTTGCTCACCTTGTGGTTGCAGGAGAGGCTTCAAGTCATGCCTGAGTCTCTGACATCTTTTAGTCCGTGGACGTTTGCTCAGCGACCTCTTGTATTAGATATGGATCAGTCCGCCTGGGAGAGATGGATGGCATAACTTGGTACGCATCAGATCCGTTGGTGGGTTCCTCACTGGGGAATTGAGACTAGGAGGGCCTTTCAGGAAGATTCCTATGTTGTCAGAGTTCTGGGGTTGTCTTGGTCCTCTTTCTATATCCCGTCGCTCGTTGCTCGACAGTTTGGGATGAGGCAGGAGCCTTTGCTGGGCTGGAACGACATCACCACCATGGAGGTAGCTTCTTTCTCTATGAAAGATTGAGATGTTTTTCTGTATTTTCTGAGGGTATGGAAGTATCCCGCTTTCCCTCCTGTAGTGCTCCTTCGACGTTGGGAGAGTGTTGTGTTGACCACCGAGTACCTGAATTGGTACGAGCAGCATGTCGGGCAGACCCAAGTGGTTTTGGGGAGCAGGCGCGAAGCGATTCTGGGGCAAGGTTGCCGTCTCAACTATAGCCTTAGAAGTGCAGAAGCCTGGTCTAACCCTCAGAATGTTACGGGAAATGCTTTGTTTGACTACGAGACTAGAGTTGACCGACTGACGGAGAGAGGTCCCCTTTTACAGACTCGCAGGGAGGAGATCCAGACCGAGGCACGGGCGAATGAAGCTCTGCAAGCTACTGGATTGTCTGACTCGATAGGGAGGACACCTGAACTAGGGAGGAGGGAGACAGAGTTAGCTCACGTGGAGCGAAAGAAGACTTGTCGGGGATGAGGGAAGAAAGGGAAGAATGGCGAGGGGACAAGCGCGAGTGGTACGGAATGACCTCCTAAGTATCCATTCATTGCATTGCAGACACATTATTTGTTAAATGTATTAAGCTGTCTTTTAGCATGTTGTGAACTTGAGAAAGGCCGTGCTTGTACTCATCAAGAAGTGTTTTAATCGTTAGTGATTTACTTTTAAAGCTTTGTGGAGATGCAATATCTCTTGCTTGCTTTTTGTCTGAGCCTTGGCGGCGTCCAACTTTGGACCTTTTGTTGTATTTGTAGACCGAAAATAGTCTGAGCCTTGACGGCGTCCAATTTTTGGATTTTATGTTTGTGTTTGGATAGATCTGAGCCTTGATTGTCATCCAAATTTTTGTGTTTTTAGACCGAACCAATGAAGGTTGCCTACGTTCCCCTCGGACTGAGGGGCTCAGGTCCCCGTAGTTTGACACTATTTTGAAGTGACGGGGAAACAGTAAAGCCAATTTTCTTTCAGGCGAAGTATCGGCGAAGCTTGCTTCCGTTGACTGGATTCATGAAGGGGTTGCCGTCTAGGTCTGTTAGCTTCATGGCACGTCCGGAGAAGATCTTTTGGACCACGAACGGGCCGATCCATGTTGGTTCCCATTTTCCAAGCGGGTTGGTTCGGGTGGGAGGCTTTTCTTTGAGTACCAGATAGCCTTCCCTGATGTCTCGGGATTTGACTTTCTTGTCGAAAGACCTAGCCATTCTGCTTTGGTAGGCTCGGATGCGCTCCATGGCCTTTAGTCGGCGCTCGTCTAGAAGGGCCAATTTGTCATGTCGGCTTCGGATCCATTCAACTTCGTTGATCTCATTTTCCAGCAACACTCGGAGTGATGGAATTTCCAATTCAACGGGCAGTACTGCCTCCATCCTATAGGTTAGGGCGAATGGAGTTTCTCCCGTGGCTGTTCTGATTGATGTTCGGTAGCCCCAAAGTACCAGGTGCAACTTCTCGGTCCAATCTCGTCCTCGTGTGGTCATTTTTCTGATGATCCTTTCGAGGGTTTTGTTTGCTGCTTCTACTGCATCGTTAGTTTGCGGCATGTAGGGAGAGGACTTGTGGCGTGTGATCTAGAATTTGGCCAACAGTCTGTCGCATTCTCCTTCGAAGTGAGATCCATTGTCTAATATGACCTCATTCGGGATGCCATATCGGCATATGATGTTTTCCTTGAGGAAATGTGCAACCTTCTTGGAAGTTAGCAATTTGTAGGACTTGGCTTCGACCCATTTTGTGAAGTAGTCGATGGCTACCAAGATGAACTCGTGGCTGTTACTTCCGGGCAGAGCGATCTTCCCGATGACGTCGATTCCCCAAGTGGCGAAGGGCCAGGGAGTGGTCATGCAATACAGATCGTGAGGGGGAAGATGGTTGAGGTTGGAGAACCGTTGGCACTTGTCGCAGCTTCGGACAAAGTGGATGCAGTCTGCCTCCATGGAAATCCAATAGTAGCCCATTTGAAGAATGATTTGCATCAGGGCTCTGGCATTCATGTGGGGGCCGCAAGCCCCATTGTGGACTTTGTTCATGAGTTCGTTCGCTTTTTCCTTGCTGGTGCAGAGGAGGAGCGGTCCTTGGTAGCATTTTTTGTATAGCATGTCCCCAAGGATGACAAACTGAGAGGCAAGGCATTTTAGGGCCACAATGCTCTTGGCTTTGATTCCTTCTTTGCATTTGTCTTCCTCATTCATGAAGGCGATTTTCCCATTCTTGAGGTACTGGTAGATTTGATTGTACCACGGCTCGTTGATGGGCTCGAGTTCTGGTTCTATCTCGCAGCAGTAGGCAGGAATTTCCTTTCTTCCTACTTTGAATGGCTTTATCGCCTTCCCTTCAGGGATTTCCTCAAGTGAATCCAAGGTGGCTAGGGCGTCTGCAAACTGTTTTCGGTCTCTTGGCAAGTAGTGGAAGGTGACCTCTTTGAATTGTGTGATGAGGTCTTCCATGTAGGCGTGGTATTTTTGCAAGCCCGGGTCTATCATTTTCCATTTTTTGGAAACTTGATTGATGATCAGGGCTGAGTCCCCGTAGACCTCTAGTTTTTGGACATTCCTTTTGAGGGCGGCCTCTAGTCCAGCGGCGCATGCTTCGTATTCGATGACATTGTTGGTTACCTCGAAGTTTAGCTTTATGGCGATTGGGGTGTGCTCGTCTTTTGGGTCAACCAAGAGCATTCCAATGCCATTTCCTCTTTTGTTGGCTACTCCATCGAAGAACAGCTGCCATCGATTCTCGCCTTCAAGTGCGAAGATTCCTTCATCTGGAAATTGTGGTTCGGGACCTTTGGCCTCGTTGGTTGGGAAGTCGGCCAGTTGTTCGGCCATTACCCGTCCCTTGATTTGACTTCTGGTTCACGTGTTGTGCCGGTGAAGAGGCTTCCGATTTGCGTGTCTTTAGGCTCTTCAACAGTTTCCAAATTCACTGTGGTTAAAACCTTCTCAGCAGCTTGGGCCAGGTTTTCCTCTCGTTTGACAACATGCTTAAAGATGTGTTTAATTCATTGTTCATTTAATGTGTCTGCGTCTTTATCAAGTGAATTGTTATTAATTGTTTGTGATTTAGTTAATTTATCCGTTGTTAAAGATGCAATGAGAGGATACTCGAAAAGGTCGAAACTTTCATTTAGAGCATATGGGAATACATTGTTGGCTATGAACTCATAATCTTTCGGCGTAAGGCCATCGGATGACTCGAGAGACTCGAATTCAAATACAACAGACTCGGAATTAGACTCTAGGATGCGAGGGGTTTGACCAAGTTGTTCGATCATTTCCTTCTTGCTGGCTGTAGGTCCGGAGAAGGTGGCCCAGTTTTTTAGTGGCATTGTGGATGGGCTTGAGAGGATGCGAGGGTCGAAAGGCTTCGTGCTGCTGTCTCTAGTCATGGCTACCACAGAGTTATTAGAAACAAAATCGATTAGGTCTGGCACTTTGATTTCTTCATTGAAAAGTTGTTGTAGTAAAGGCTCGTTCCAGGCATTGTCTGAGGAGTCTTTATTTCTTGTCTTATGCATTTCTAGTTCGAATGTCAACTCGTCCCGCTCATTCGTGGCAGGGGCGTTGACAGAAATATTTTCGAGTTCTTCCACCAAAGAGGGGGTTTTCCCAAACAAAAATTCATTGTGAATAGTGGTGGTGGTGGGTCCCGATAGAGTTGGTGCATCGAGGAATTCCCTTATGACGGGTGGCTCGAGGCCTCTGAACCTTTCAAGGCTTTGTTGGAGCTTCTCCCATTTGTTCATTGTTGCCGACTAATCTTGTTTGGCGTTGATCAGCTATGTCCTCTTTTCTATGTCTTCGTTCAAATTGTCGGTTTTCTTTGTGAAGTACCGGGCCATGTCGAGGCTGTAAGGACGGAGGTCGGAGCTTGCGTGCGAGCCTCTTTTGTCAGTAGCGGGGCATTTTCCGCGTGCAGCTTTTTTGTCTTTCGCAGCATCTTTGGGAGTAGGGACGTACCCTAGGCCCTGGCGGGTATTTTGTTCTTTGACCTCGATGATCTTGTGGGTGCCTTGATGGTGCTTGCCCAGACCGAGCCCCGGAATGTAGTTCATGAGCGTCATAATCTTTATGGGAGGAGGGATCTGGTCCCAAGTCAGGGGGAGGTCTATGTGGCACACTTGGGCTTTCGGGTTTTCGACTGTGAACCCTGTCAGCATCATGCCGTCGTTTTCATGCTTGATTTCCAGGACCGGGATGCCATTTGTGCTGGTCCTTTTGATAGTCATACCCGTAAATGATGGTGAGATCACCTCCTTGGACAAAATTCACACATTGGTGTAGAGTGGATGCCACCCCATTTATTTGGTGTAGCCAAGGTCGGCCCAAGATGGCAGTAAAGATGATCGGGATTTCGATAACCTAGAAGTTTGTTGGTATCATCTGCTTTCCGAACCACAGGTTCAGAGTGGCTATCCCCAAGACTGAGCGAGATGTTGAGTCATAAGCTTTGATCGTCTGCGTTGATGGCTTTAGATCGGTTGGCTTGATTCCTAGCAAGTCCATCATTTTGGAAGGGAGGACGTTCATGGCTGATCCTCCATCTACCAAGACCTGAGGAAGGCGACGCTCGTCGAGTTGAACAGTGATGTAGAGAGGCTCATTGTGGTTAGCCCCAAATTTTGGTAGATCGAGCTCAGTGAAGGTAACGATGTTACCATAGTGAACGTTGCCGATCATTTGAACTACTTCCTTCGGGGTCACATTGATTGGCACTATGGTCTGGGCCAGGCTTTCTTCCAGCTTGAGCTTGTGCGGATAGGAGGAAGTGAGTAGGGACCAGAGGGATATGTTGGCTTGAGTGCGCTTGAGCTAGGTCAAGATCGGCTCTTCAGCCTTCGGGTCAAGCACTTCAGCTTCTTTGGCGTAGGGGCCTTTTTCGGTTCGGGGCTCAGGTATGGCTGGCCTCTTGTCTGTCCTCGGAGGATTCATCGGGATCTGGCCGAAACGCGTCAGTACGTTTACTTCTGGCTTTAATCCTTTTCTTGTTTCTCCCAATTCTGTCATGGGAGGGCCTTGGTTAGCGTATGGCCATGCATCGCATCTCAGTTCGTTCACTGTTATTGCTTTTGTTGGGGCTTTGACGGTGGCCTTGATGTCTTACCAAGATAGGGGTTGGGGTGTCAGGACGCTTGGACCATTGGTTGCTGTGCGGAGCTCATCCCAGCTTATCATGGAGCAGAGATTGCCGTGATCTTGAGTTGAGTCAGGCTGAGGAGATTTGTTGGAGTAGAGAACGTAGTAGTCAAACTTTCCCGATGGCTCGCCTAGGGTTCCAACTGTGGGATCACCGGCTTCATACCTCTTTTTCAGTTATTGTGAGAGGAGGTTTTCTTCTTTCTTGGGGGACGATCCTCATTTATTTCATCTTGGAAATCCCTTTCCAGATAAGCGGGGCAGTCGCAAATGTCCCACCAAATGAGTTCGGCAGTTTGTGGTGGTCTCGGAACCTCGGGGCATTGACTTGGCATGTCTTTCCATAGCGAGCCTTGTGACTTCACGTCATAGCTGCGGGGCTCGTATAGAGGCAAAGGATTAGATCCCAGTGTATATTGAGCGACTCTGGGAGCTGACAATGATATGAGTTTCAAAATAATGCCTTAACTTAATTGAAGCAGAGATTAAAGCTAAGATTAATTTTTCAAGGTGTGAATACCTGGTTTTCGCATCGAGCAGTGTTTTAATTACATAATATATTGGTTGCTGGATGCCATCTTGATCACGGACCAGGACGGCACTAACTGCAGTTTCGGAGATAGCTAAGTAAACGCATAATGGCTCACCATCTTGAGGCTTTGAGAGTAGGGGAGGTGTTGACAGGTACAACTTTAAATCTTGAAAGGCTTGTTAATGCTTTTCAGTCCACTCAAATCTAGAATTTTTCTTTAAGATGTCATAGAATGGCTTGCATCTGTCTGAGGATTTTGAGATGAATCGATTCAATGCTGCCACTTTCCCCGTCAATCTTTGAACATCTTTGATAGATTTAGGCGATGCCAAGTTGATGATGGATTTTATTTGCTCCGGGCTTGCCTCTATCCTTCTCTGCGTCACCATGTAGCCCAAGAATTTACCGGACTTCATGCCAAAATTGCACATCGCTGGGTTTAACTTCATGTTGAATTTGTCTAGGATGTCAAAGGCTTGAGTAAGATCTCGAACATGATCTTCAGCTTTCTTTGACTTTATCACCATATCGTCGATGTATACTTCCGTGGTGTCCCCAATCTGCTCTTTGAACATCATATTGACCAGCCTCTGGTATGTAGCACCTGCATTTCTTAGTCCAAAAGGCATTGCAATATAACAATAAATACCTGTGGGGGTAATAAAGGCGGTGTCCTCTTAGTCGGATGGTTCCATCTGGATTTGCTGGAATCCGGAAGATGCATCCAAGAAAGTCAACTCTTCATGTCCGGAAGTAGCATCGACCAAAGTATCAATGTGTGGCAAGGGGAAAGGATCTTTGGGACAGGCTTTGTTTAAGTCTGTGAAGTCGACACACACTCTCCACTTGCCGTTCTTCTTCTCTACCACCACCACATTTGCTAATCATCTTGGGTATTCGACTTCTATGATCATCTTGGATTTGAGCAATCTGTCTACTTCTTCCTGAATGATTAGATTCCTTTCTTGTGCGAACTTCCATCCCTTTTGGTGGATTGGCTTGAAGGATGGGTCGATGTTGAGTTTGTGGGTGATGACGTCTTTGCTGATGCCTGTCATGTCTTCATGCTTCCAGGCAAAGCTTTTAATCCTGCTTTTCAAGAGGTTGACAAGATCTTCTTCGATTTCTACCAGAACATCTTGACCAATCAGCACCTTGAGATCTGGGTTTGAGGGGTCTAAGATTATCTCTTTCACGTCATGCTCCTTCGCCTCCAGAACCTCACGGGCCTTTCTCTGTAATTGCTATGCCATCTTAGGAGATGTCGACGCCTTCATGGAGGTCATATAGCATTCTTTAGCCGACTGCTGATCACTGTAAACCTTAACAACTCCCTAGGGTGTCGGCATCTTGACACATTGGTGATAGGTGGACGACACTGCCTTCATTCCATGGATCCAGGGTCTTCCCAAAATTACATTGTAACATGTAGCACTATCAATCACGCAGAATCTCTCCTTGGAGTTGATACCTTCGACATAAACTGGAAGTGTAATCTCTCCCACTGTACTTTTGGTTTCCCCACTAAAGCCTATGAGCACGGAGGTTCTTTTTACAATGCTATCTTCAGGGATCTTCATTTCTTTCAAGGCATCTAGTATAATGAGGTTTACAGAACTGCCTCCATCTACTAGGATACGTATAACTTTGCAATTGGCGATCTGGAGTGAAATGACCAAGGCATCATGATGTGGATCCATAACATTCTCCCTGTCACTTTCTTCGAAGGAGATGACATCTTGGGATGTGAGCTGAGACATCTTTGAGAGTCTCTCGGGCTTCTCATCCTTAGCTTGCTTGGCGAATCTCTTAGCTACAGAATAAGAAGTACCACAAATATCAGAACCACCACTAATAACATTAACTACCTTTGTTACCGGTGGAGGAGATGGCGGTCTGGCTGTAACGGGATCTTTGTTCTCCGTCTTGGTCTTGCGGTTCCCAAGGAGTTCTTTAAGATATCCCTTAGACAATAGGTAACTAATCTCCTTCCTCAAGGCGATGCAATCTTCTGTAAGATGTCCAAAATCCTCGTGGTAAGCACACCACTTGGATTTATCCCTCCAGCCGGACGGCTTGTAGTCTTTCGAGGCCACCTTGCTTTATCTCCAAGATTGCTCATTGCACACAGGATACCTGAAACATCAACAGAGAAACAATAATCAAAAATTTTAGGAGATTCAAAATCATCATCATCTCCATCATCTTCCACACAATTGACTTTGTTATGGTCATTTCTGTGGTAAGGTCTGGATCTGCTCTGCCTTTGGTGAGACGACTCTATTATTCCTATCAGGATGATCATATGATGAAGCCTTGTCGGGATGCTTGGACTGTTGCACCTTATCCTCTTCTAGCCTGATGAACCTTAAAGCTCGGTTTCGGATATCCTCCATCTTCTTGCATGGGTTCATCACTAAATCTTCATAGTAAGGGGAATCTTTCTTCAAGCCCATTTTGAAGGCTTCTACAGTTGTCGCCATGTCCAGGTTGGGGATCTCCAGGACTTCTTTATTAAATCTATTAACATAGTCTTTTAAGGCTTCGGCGGGCTACTAGGTGATACGGTAAAGATCACTGGTGAGCTTCTTTATTAAATCTATTAACATAGTCTTTTACTAAATCTTCATTACTGGAGACTTTAGGACAACACCTAGCCCTGTGCCCCTCATATTAGAAGCACCATATGTGAATAGAGTCCACTTTCGCACGATGTCCCCCTCTTGGAGCTGTTGGACTTCTAGTTCTACTTCCGGTTGCATGCTTGGACTAAAGTCTGCCACAAAGTCTGCAAGTGCTTGGGATTTTATTGCTGTTCTAGGCTCATACTTGATGTCATAAGTGCTTAGTTGAACGGACCATTTGGCTATCCTTCCTGACATTTCTGGTTTTCTCATTACACTTTTTATCGGATAGTTAGTACGAATGACAATGATATGAGTTTCAAAATAATGGCTTAACTTAATTGAAGCAGATATTAAAGCTAAGAATAATTTTTCAAGGTGTGAATACCTGGTTTCCGCATCGAGCAGTGTTTTACTTACATAATATATCAGTTTCTGGATGCCATCTTGATCACGGACCAGGACGGCACTAACTGCAGTTTCGGAGACAGCTAAGTAAACGCATAATGGCTCACCTTCTTGAGGCTTTGAGAGTAGGGGATGTGTTGACAGGTACAACTTTAAATCTTGAAAGGCTTGTTCATGCTTTTCAGTCCACTCAAATCTAGAATTTTTCTTTAAGATGTCATAGAATGGCTTACATCTGTCTGAGGATTTTGAGATGAATCGATTCAATGCTGCCACTTTACCCGTCAAACTTTGAACATCTTTGATGGATTTAGGCGATGCCAAGTTGATGATGGCTTTTATTTGCTCCAGGCTTGCCTCTATCCCTCTCGGCGTCACCATGTGCCCAAGAATTTACCGGACTTCATGCCAAAATTGCACTTCGCTGGGTTTAACTTCATGTTGAACTTTTCTATGATCTCAAAGGTTTCAGTAAGATCTCGAACATGATCTTCAGCTTTCTTCGACTTTATCACCATATCGTCGATGTATACTTCCATGGTGTCCCCAATCTGCTCTTTGAACATCATATTGACCAGCCTCTGGTATGTAGCACCTGCATTTCTTAGTCCAAAAGGCATTGCAATATAACAATAAATACCTGTGGGGGTAATAAAGGCGGTGTCCTCTTAGTCAGATGGCTCCATCTGGATTTGCTGGAATCCGGAAGATGCACCAAGAAAGTCAACACTTCATGTCCGGAAGTAGCATCGACCAAAGTATCAATGTGTGGCAAGGGGAAAGGATCTTTGGGACAGGCTTTGTTTAAGTCTGTGAAGTCGACACACACTCTCCACTTGTCGTTCTTCTTCTCTACCACCACCACATTTGCTAATCATCTTGGGTATTCGACTTCTCTGATCATCTTGGCTTTGAGCAATCTGTCTACTTCTTCCTGAATGATTAGATTCCTTTCTTGTGCGAACTTCCATCTCTTTTGGTGGATTGGCTTGAAGGATGGGTCGATGTTGAGTTTGTGGGTGATGACGTCTTTGCTGATGCCTGTCATGTCTTCATGCTTCCAGGCAAAGCTTTTAATCCTGCTTTTCAAGAGGTTGACAAGATCTTCTTCGATTTCTACCGGAACATCTTGACCAATAAGCACCTTGAGATCTGGGTTTGAGGGGTCTAAGAATATCTCTTTCACGTCATGCTCCTTCGCCTCCAGAACCTCACGGGCCTTTCTCTGTAATTGCTAAGCCATCTTGGGAGATGTCGACGCCTTCATGGAGGTCATATAGCATTCTTTAGCCGACTGATGATCACTGTAAACCTTAACAACTCCCCAGGGTGTCGGTATCTTGACACATTGGTGATAGGTGGACGGCACTGCCTTCATTCCATGGATCCAGGGTCTTCCCAAAATTACATTGTAACATGTAGCGCTATCAATCACGCAGAATCTCTCCATGGAGTTGATACCTTCGACATAAACTGGAAGTGTAATCTCTTCCACTGTGCTTTTGGTTTCCCCATGAAGCCCACGAGCACGGAGGTTCTTTTTACAATGCTATCTTCAGGGATCTTCATTTCTTTCAAGGCATCTAGCATAATGAGGTTTACAGAACTGCCTCCATCTACTTAGATACGTCTAACTTTGCAATTGGCGATCTGGAGTGAAATGACCAAGGCATCATGATGTGGATCCTTAACATTCTCTCTGTCACTTTCTTCGAAGGAGATGACATCTTAGGATGTGAGCTACGACATCTTTGAGAGTCTCTCGGTCTTCTCATCCTTAGCTTGCTTGGCGAGTCTCTTAGCTGCAGAATAAGAAGTACCACAAATATCAGAACCACCACTAATAACATTAACTACCTTTGTTATCGGTGGAGGAGATGGCGCTCTGGCTGCAACGGGCTCTTTGTTCTCCGTCTTGGTCTTGCGGTTCCCAAGGAGTTCTTTAAGATGTCCCTTAGACAACAGGTAACTAATCTCCTTCCTCAAGGCGATGCAATCTTCAGTAAGATGTCCAAAATCCTCGTGGTAAGCACACCACTTGGATTTATCCCTCCAGCCGGACGGCTTGTCAGTCTTTCGAGGCCACCTTGCTTTATCTCCAAGATTGCTCATTGCACACATGATACCTGAAACATCAACAGAGAAACAATAATCAGAAATTTAGGAGATTCAAAATCATCATCATCATCTCCATCATCTTCCACACAATTGACTTTGTTATGGTCATTTATGTGGTAAGGTCTGGATCTGCTCTGCCTTTGGTGAGACGACTCTATTTTCCTGTCAGGATGATCATATGATGAAGCGTTGTCGGGATGCTTGGACTGCTGCACCTTATCCTCTTCTAGCCTGATGAACCTTAAAGCTCAGTTTCGAATATCCTCCATCTTCTTGCACAGGTTCATCACTAAATCTTCATAGTAAGGGGAGTCTTTCTTCAAGCCCATTTTGAAGGCTCCTGCAGCTGTCGCCATGTCCAGGTTGGGGATCTCCAGGACTTCTTTATTAAATCTATTAACATAGTCTTTTAAGGCTTGGGCGGGCTGCTGGGTGATACGGTAAAGATCACTGGTGAGCTTCTCAAACTGTCGGCTACAAGAGAATTGATTGTTGAACAGGTTGACAAGTTGAGCAAACAAGCCAATAGAACCAGGAGGTTGACGGATCAGCCACTTCAATGCTGGTCCTACCAACGTCGAACTGAACCCTCGACACAAACAAGCCTCACGAAACTGGAGTAAAGCGAGACTGATTGCTGGAGTAAAGCGAGACTGATTGTAACATGTTGGGGAGACCTGCTGGATAGGCAGGGTGATGCCTGGCACATTCATGATCATGTCCCTCAACTCCTGAAGCTGATTTGCAATGTAAGTGCCTGCAAAAGGGTTAGTAGCACGAGCAGTATTATCTAAGGCAGAACTAGTATTGAAATTAACAAAAGGATTAGCATTATCTGCAGAGGACGTCATGACGGTGCTATTAGTGAAGATGGGTCCTTCTGGAAAAGTCATCCAGTAGACACTGGTGGCTAAGGGTGTCGACATCGCCACAGAAGTTGTCATCAGGGGAGAAGATGTCAGGGTTGGTGACGACGACATCCTTACAGATGAAGCCATTGGAAGGAATTCATTGAAGGTTTGAGAGCTATCCCCAATGTTGAAGTCAAGGACTCTAGGACGTTAAGGGGATACAACATCCATTCTTTTGGAGAGCAACTCTTGTTCCTTTTGAACCTTTATCAAGCTTTCGGCTATCAAGGAGGTGCTATTCTGTTGGCGATCCAGCTGATTCTTCATCTGAACGAGCATGCCTTTGATCTCAAGATCAGGAGATGGAGACATCTGCTTCTTGCCAGAATTCACAGGCAGAGGAGGAGGCAATGAATCTTGGCCTCCGGTGGCTGGCCTGCTACTGGTTTGGGGATTCACACTGCTAGGGATAGAAATGGTTTTGCTGACGGCGGAAGTCATAGGTTGGGTAGACATGGTAGAAATGTAAGGATTTTAAGCCGATTAAAAAACCAATGGCCCCTCGGTGGGCGCCAAACTGTTTTGGTAAAAAACAATCAAATGTAAAATAATTTAAAACAAAATTGAGGAAGGTGCAATGGAGTATAATCGGTGTAACAATGAAATTAAGATGACTCGATCATGTAACGAGGAAAGCCCTTGAGACAACTATCTCGCCGGCACAAAACCTCGAAAGGTGTTTATGGTCACCTTCGTCCCAAACGGTAGTATTGATTTTGATGAGTTACAAATGTTGGAGCTATGGCGGGTTACAATGTGTTTGTGAACTGTGTGTGAATATTGCGTGCCTAGTGTTCCAGCCATGAGCCTTTTAAATAAAGAAATATAACTGAAGATAACAAAAACCCTAACAAACTTTCCTAAAATCTCGGCCTTGTTATCCTGGTCTTGACTTGGTCTCTCAACCTTTGAAGTGGGTCCACGAAATAGGTTTTTCCCACGTTCTTTTTACCTGTAATTAAAGATATAACAAAAATAATTAAATAATGATTTAATTATCTAAGTGCATTTTACCTTTGTCCACGGGTTTGAAGATGACGACATGCTGACAACTTTTCAAGATGTAGCGATCCTGAATTTACCCACAACAATACCCCTCTTTCTTTAAAAATTGTGTGTGTGTGTATGTGCTTTTAAAAATGCATTTTAAAAATGATGTCTACATTTGTATGCTATGTATTGAAATGAATTGAAATAGTTTGGGAAGGAGGCCTTACCAATGTTGGTTCGTGTCTATCTTCCGCTTGGGAATGTGTTTGAGTGTGAATAGTGCTCCGGGATGGACCGGGATTGCCTTGGGATATACCGGTGTCTGCGGACAGAACTTCGGCGTGATTTTGGGATGTACCGGTGTCTGTGGACAGAGGTTCGGCGTGCCTCGGGATTGCTAGGTGAATTCGGGCAGAGGTTCGGCGTGCCTCGGGATTGCTAGGTGGATTTGGGCAGAGGTTCGGCATACCTCGGGATTGCTAGGTGGATTCGGACAGAGGTTCGGTGTGCCTCGGGATTGCTAGGTGGATTCGAACAGAGGTTCGGTTTGCCTCGGGATGCCTCGGGATGTGCCGGCAGGGCTTCGGGATGGACCAAAATGGCTTGGGATGGACCAGCAGGGCTTAGGGATGCTTCGAGGGTGCCTCGGGATGGCTCAGGAGCGTCTCGAGACGGCTCGGCAGGGCTTAGGGAGGGCTTCGGAGCGCCTCGGGGCGGCTCGGGAGGCCTCGGGAAGGGCCGGAGAGGCTCGGGACGCCTTGGAATGCTCCCAGCTTGTTGGGGGGGAGGGAGGAGTGAAGAAAATGAGAGGGGGATCCCTCTATTTATAGGCTTGGAAAAATTACAAAGTGGTTCGCACGGACATCCTTGCAATTCCAATTTTTTGATTTTCCCGGATTTAAGGGAATCTTTTGGACTTTAAGAGGATTTTATAATTATGATTTTCACCCTGCAAAAGTGTCCGTGCGGAAACTTCTGTAGGCTAAATATTTTTTGTAATTCCCAAAAAGTCCTTTTGTTTATTTTATCCCAGAAGGGTCCTACCTTAGTTTGGTTGGTGGTTTTGGGGTTTTTGTTGGTTACGGGTCTTCGGGATCACCATTGTGTGAGTCTGCGGTGTTTCCCGTGTGTTCGGATGAGAGCGATCCGGATTGGGGTACTTACAGGCATCCAAATCATCTACAAATAAAAGCATAAAAAACCCAATTAACATATTTTTATTTCAAAAAACAAAAAGACATGATAAATATGCTACGTAAATATACGTACATCCGTGTCTTTTACTATGTCAATGTGTTATCTCTTAACCTGCACGGATAACTCTGTTGCTGATTGAGCCCATGGTGTTGCCACTTTAATGTGTGGTAAATTGGGTAGATAAGGGCTGCTAAAACCATTCCTAAACGCAGAAAACATCTCACAAACCCATGTTTGCAATAAAGTTAAGTACCAAGAAAATTGTTGGCAATTCCACCTTGATTCTTTTCTGAGTTGTCAGTATAGATAAGCTAACTCTCCAACTCCCCAATCATATGTCCCAATTGCTCTATCGTCTCTTAATAAATGTAGGTAGCCCGACTTACACAACTTTCGATCTTATCCGCAAAAATTGTGCTCCTCAAAAGTATAGGATATATGCCTTCGCAACACACACAATTTTTTGTGGGTCTGAAGACCACACGTTGGGTGAGAACTTATGATGTAACAGCGGAATAGTAACCAAGGCCTGATCGAAATCAAAACCTTCTGCAAGGAATCACGATTCCTTAGGTAACAAGAACTTCCAAAGAAGATCTTCTGCAAGCCAATAAAATTGACCAAGGGTTTTGCAAGATGCAAACTGAAATTCAATTGATAAAAGGTCTAATGTTTTCAAGACTCTCAAAAAAATATATATACTCCCACACAACCCTAAAACAACTTGGAAAAGGAAAGGACAAAAAACCCAAAATTAAATCGTCAAAACAGGAAATAAAATCCAATGTAATCTCTGAAACCACATTCAGCATGAGTCATAACTTCCGTCACGAGTCGTCCCTCGCCTTGGAATTCGTGGTATGAGGCGTGCCAAAAATATCACTCGTACTGCTTCCTGGCATGAGTCGTGCTCTCAAGCACGAGTCGTGCCCCTTCCCATTCAGCTGCATGTTTTCAAGAATCCTCCCTTTGCTGTTGTCCCGTCCCGATCCGCCTTGAGCAACCCCACATGTACGACATCATTCGCCTTCACTTCAAAAGGATTCATCCCCGAATCCATATCCAAATAAAGAGGAACGTCTGGGTGGAATCCCACTAAATCCGAAACATTAAAAGTGTTAGAAATATTCCACCCCTCGGGCAACTCTACAACGTACGCGTTGTCATTGATCTTCTTCAATATTCTGTACGGCCCAATATTCTTGGGATGAATCTTGTGATACGTACCTTGAGGAATCCGTTCCTTACGCAAATGAACCATCACCAAGTCATCAACATTAAATACCTTCAAACGACGCCACTTATCCGCTATCTCCTTATATTTAGTATTCGACGCTTCAATGTTCTTTTTGACTTCTGTCTGAACCGCATTAATCATCTCTGCCATGTTTTCAGCCGCAATGCTATATCCCGAAACACTAGGCAAAGGAATCAAGTCAAGAGTATACTTTGGAGGCCGTTGATACACAATCTCAAAAGGAGTCTTCTTCATCGTCCTGATCGTCATATTATTAAAAGCGAATTCGGCCGTTGATAAGGCCAAATCCCACTTCTTAGGATATTCCCCACATAAACAGCGAATCATAGAACCCATAGTTCTATTCACCACCTCCGTCTGGCCATCTGTCTGCGGGTGAAACTAACTACTAAACTGCAAATCGGTCTGGAAAATACACCACAAAGTACGCCAAAAAATGACTAAGAAACTTAGTATCTCTGTCTGAAGTAATAGTCTTCGGGATCCCATGTAGATGAAAAACCTCCTTAAAGAACAAACCCGCAATGTGAGAAGTATCATGAGTCTTTCTACATGGAATAAAGTGAGCCATCTTATAGAAATGATCCACCACCACAAAAACAGAATCATTAGCACGTTGTGTCCTCGGAAGCCCAAAAACAAAATCCATAGAAATATCCTCCTAAGGACCATCCGGAATCGGTAGAGGAGTATATAAACCCGTATTTTGAGACTGACCCTTGTTGATCTGACAGACCATACACTTCTGAACAAATCTGTGCATATCCTGTCGAAGATGTGGCCAATAATACTTCTTTGCAACGAGCTCCACTGTCTTGTCTCTCCCATAATGCCCATTCTTGTGTATCTCCGTAATAAGACTTTCGCGAACAATACCCTGCGGAATACACAATTTATCCATATGGAACAAGAAACCATCCTGCAAGAAAAACAACCCATCAGGATTCCCATCTCTACACTTTGCCCACTCCTTAGCAAAATCTTCATCAGTCGCATACAAATCCTTCAAACAATCAAAACCCACAACGACATTCTCCATTGTCACCAATAAATTGACCCGACAACTTAAGGCATCCGCAACCTTATTATGTTGTCCACTCTTGTGTTTAATAATAAAAGTGAACTGTTGCAAATAAGCAACCCAACGAGCATGCATTCGATTCAGCGGCTTCTTACCATTCATGTACTTCAAGGCCTCATAATCAGTATGAAGGACTAACTCACGCTGCAATAAATACTATTCCCAATGCTTGATAGCTTGGACCACCGCGTAGAATTCAAGCTCATAAACAATCCACTTTCGCTTAGCTTCCTCCAATTTCTGACTCATGAAAGCAACCGGTTTCTTGCCTTGAAGCAAAACATCCCCTATACTAACCACAGAAGCATCCGTCTCCAATTCGAAGGGTTTAGAAAAATCAGGTAAAACCAGCAAAGGTGCACTAGACAACTTTTCTTTAATCAATGCAAAGCTAGCTGTAGCCTCATCATTCCAAAGAAACTTCCCTTTCTTCATACATTCAGTAATTGGAGTCATAATAGTACTAAAGTTCCATATAAAACGATGATAAAAAGTAGCAAGGCCATGAAAACTACGAACCTCACTGACCGTCGTTGGTGTAGGCCAATAACGAATAGCACGAACTTTGTCCTCGTCCACCCGAATACCATCTGCAGAAACAATATAACCTAAAAACAACAAATGATCAAGCATAAAACTGCACTTTTTGAGATTCACATACAATTCATTGTCCTTCAGAGTTTGCAGAACCGCCCGAATATGCTCAATATGCTCCTCCTCCGACCTACTATAAATCAAAATATCATCAAAATATACCACCAAAAATTTACCATTGTAAGGTTTCAACACTTGATGCATCAATCTCATAAAAGTACTAGGAGCATTCGACAGCCCGAATGGCATAACCAACCACTCATACAACCCCTCTTTAGTCTTGAAAGCGGTCTTCCACTCATCCCCCGGTCTAACACGAACCTGATGATAACCACTCTTCAAATCAATTTTAGAGAACAACTTGTAACCCCTAAGCATATCCAACATGTCATCCAAACGAGGAATAGGAAACCTGTATTTAACAGTAATTTTGTTGATTGCCCTACTATCCATACACATCCGCCAAGTACCATCCTTCTTAGGAACAAGTAGAGCCGGGACTGCACATGGACTCATACTTTCCTATATATAACCTTTCTTCAACAAATCTTCCACCTGTTCAAGCAAAATCTCATGTTCCGCGGGACTCATCCTGTGATGTGGGAGATTAGGCAAAGAAGCACCTGGCACCAAATCAATATTATGCTGTATATTACGCAAGGGTGGTAACCTTGCAGGAAGCTCATCAGGCATAACATCACGATACTCATCCAACAATGACTGCAAAGATTAAGGGACCAAACTAACCTGTCCCAATACCCCTTTTTGCACCACTGCGAACAAAAAAGGAGCATCTACAATATCCTCAACAAATTCATTGGCAGTACATAAAGAAACAATAGGCTTCACTTTCGATTTTCCACTAGAACCACTTTTCAAAGCATGTAAATGAAAACGAACTCCATCTTTCATGAAACGAATAAAATTCTCCCGCCCATTATGCACAACACCAAGATCATATTGCCAAGGTCTACCCAATAATAAATGACATGTAGTCATATCAACTATATCACATAAAACTTCATCCTTATAACTACCAATAGAGAAAGGAAGAAGGCATTCGTCATGTACCTTGATAGTGCCGATGTTGTTAATCCACCCCACAGTGTAAGGAGTAGGATGCTTGCGCACCACGAGCTTTAATTTCTCCACCAATCCACTAGCCACTAGGTTTTCACTGCTACCACTATCAACAATTATCATAGCCGCAAAATCATTGACCTTCCCCTTGGTGTAAAAAATGTTGTGTCGCTCTGGATTAGCCTCCTCCGCAGGAGTAGTCAACATAAGCTTCCGGACCACATAAGACTCGTGCTCGTCCTCCTCGTCAGCATCTCCATTAGGATCTATATAGACCACCTCGCAATCCTCTTCATTCTCCCCATCATCATACTCATAATGCTCCACCATATTAACTCCCTTCCGTTGCGGACAATTATTGGAAATATGTCCTGTTTGGTTACACCTAAAACATTTATCCCCATAATGTTTTGCATAAGGATTATTACCTTGTGTGTTGGTGTTTTTATGAGCCGAAGGGTTTTGCGCAGGATCTAGCGTAGTAGCCTTCCTACCATCATCATTCTTTGGACCCGCAACTTGAGAAATCTCCTTACCCCCATCGATAGTAGCACCTGACAATTGGCCCTTGCTACCTGAAGAAGAAGCATCACCAAACCTCTTAAATGTGGCCGGGGAACGATATGAAGTCGATAATTGTCTTTCAGCCTTTCTCGCCCTAGAAATAGCTTCATTCAAAGAATAGGTAGTAAACAATTCTATATGATGTTTAATATTCACCCGAAGACCCGAAACAAACCTAGCAACCACTTAATATTCTGTTTCATATAAATCAGTGCATGCAGACTGCGCATGAAAATCATGAGCATATTCTTTCACTGTTCTACTACCCTGTTTACAAGCCAAGAATTTCATATAGAGATCCTGATCATGATCTCGTGGAAGAAAACGATCCCTTAACTCTCTCTCTTCATATGGTTCCAATAACGAATTTCAGGTTAACCTTCACGCATCCTCTGTCTAGATAATTGATCCCACCATGCAGATGCACCACCATGCAATTTATAAGCGACATATGGAACTTTTCTATCTTCTTCAATACGCATTAAACGAAAGAATTTTTCAACCTCTGAAAGCCAATCCAAAAATTCTTCAATAGATAACTCACCATTAAATACTGGAATATCCGCTCGAATCTTGGGTCGTTGATCATGAGGAGGCACTGCCCTGGCCTCCCCTTCATCATTATCCAAAACATCCCCGTCCATCGAATCATCACGGTGGAGATTTTCCACGCGAGGACCAGCCCGATTTCGTGGGTTGGCATCACCGCCACCACCTACCCGCATCTGAACTAAAGCCGCCAATAATTCCGCATGTTGCCGATCGCGATGCTCTCCATCTAACCGCATACGTTCCATGACTGCTTGTTCCTGCTGTGCCATGCGTTCAAGGATTACAGTGATGTCGCCGTTGTTTCCCCCATCGTTAGCCATCACTTCGTCAGAGAACCCTAAGATCGTCTGATTTCTGATACCAACTGATGTAAAGTAACGCAGCGGAATAGTAACCAAGGCCTGATCGAAATCAAAATCTTCTGCAAGGAATCACGATTCCTTAGGTAACAAGAACTTCCAAAGAAGATCTTCTGCAAGCCAATTAAATTTACCAAGGGTTTTGCAAGATGCAAACTGAAATTCAATTGATAAAAGGTCTAATGTTTTCAAGACTCTCAAACAAATATAAATACTCCCACACAACCCTAAAATAACTTGGAAAAGGAAAAGACAAAAAACCCAAAATTAAATCGTCAAAACAGGAAATAAAATCCAACGTAATCTCTGAAACCACATTCAGCACGAGTCATAACTTCCGTCACGAGTCGTCCCTCGCCTTGGCATTCTTGATATGAGGCGTGCCAAAAATATCACTCGCGCTGCTTCCTGGCACGAGTCATGCTCTCAAGCACGAGTCGTGCCCCTTCCCATTCAGCTGCACGTTTTCCAGAATCCTCCCTTTGCTGCTTTCCCGTCCCGATCCGCCTTGAGACAACCCCACGTGCATGACATCAACTTAGTTATCAGCCATTCAAGATTCAACTTTGCTCCCTTGGGGGGGGGGGTATTCCATCTTTAGTCCTTTTTTTGTAACTCTCAAAATCTCAACAACTTTATTAATTGATGACTGGCTAGAATAAGCGAGAGTCTAAAAAAAAAGGTTCACTTGTAATCGAAAACCCCGCTAGACAAACCACGTCCTCTAGAGTGATGGTCATCTCCCTAAATGACATATGAAAATTATTAGTTTACGGGTGCCATCACTCCACAGAAGCATTAACAATGTATTATCCACGTTGTCATAAGCTCCACTTAGTAAGCACATAAAATTGGAATTACCAACAATATCTTGGAACGACCCAGACAATTTCTCGAAATCCAACTTCCACTGCTTCAACTTTCCAATATGGCTAATACATTTCAAAGAATGATCATTTTTACTCTACCATATATATTTTGCCACATGTGTTTTCGTATGAAATGATTAAAGTTCTATACCTCGGGCCACCAGCAAAGGTGATATCACCCCCTCTATATCATCCTCATTTGCATCCTCATTTTCATCTTTCGGTTCATCTTCTGATTCACTACCACTTTGAGGTTCATGAACATTCATTTTAGGTGAAGTTTCCATATTATCCTCACCTTTATATTTATACCCTCCTTGATATTCATACCCTCCTGGATTATAACCTTCATGCCTACCTTCATATGATGTTCGGTTGTTAACCTAACGGTTTATTTAATATCCGCAAGCACACGGGCTATTGCAATATAGCGGGTGCAAGTACGAGTCGATCCCACAGAGACAGGTTTTACTTAGGAATTATTTTTGTCTTTCTTAAAATTATAGAAAAGATTGGGGGGGGGGAGATAAAGTTTGATTTTGGAAAATAGAAAGAACATAAACAGAAAATACTTTAATAAAACTCTATAAAACAAAGCATTCTCGGGATTGAAAATCATACACATAATCTTTTTCATCAAATTGTCATTGTCTTGGAAATATAGGTTTTCATAAAAATCAAGGATGGTATGTTAGGCCTACACTACTTCGGGTTAAGACAGTAGCGTTTGTATTTTTCACTAATTATGTCCTAACTGTTTGAGATTTCCGGTTATGTTACTCCCGCCCTATCACAAACGGGCATTTCGGCTTATCTCTAGCTGACCATAATTAGTAAGAATCCACTAAGAACGAGAGTCAACATACTTTCCATTAAAGGAACATCCCTAGGCCGTTGAACTACTTTCGTGATCAATGGAACCTAGTTTCTTTATATGGTTCCGTCAATCGAGATTCTCCGCTAGGTCCATCTATCAATTGACTGAATCATACAAGTTGGACGTCTCCAAAATGTAAGACATTTAGAGATTAATATAAAGAAATTGTTTAGATGAAGATAGAAGACAAGACTTCTTTTATTTTAAGATGATGAACATGTATGCTTTTGAGTTTCCAACCCCAAGAACAAGGGGGATTTACTCACTAGCCATCTAAAACAAATAAGCAATTAAAATAGAGAATAGAGTAAGAAAACTTATGATGAAATAGAAGACAAATGGCTGGAAATAATGCTTCACTTTATTGCTCTTCTTCCAAAGTAACTTCAAGAACAAAATGTAGACTTTGATCTTCAAATAATCTTTGGAAATCAATATCACAAGTATTTGTGTTTAATCTCTGATGAATATACTATGGAATATCAGTAAATTTCTATATCTAAGACTGAGTACAAGAGGTCTTTTTATAAGGGGGAGGGAACTCTTCAAGAAGGTGCCTCCAAAAGGTGCCTTTTAATCTGCAGTCACGACCTTGCACGGCTGTGTCAAGGCTCGGCCACTCCTCATTCAGCTGCACGGCCGCTCCAATCTCAACACGGCCAGGTCCATTTCAAGGCTCGGCCACTCCACGTTTTAGGGGCCACAAATGGCCTGTCATGGCCTAAGTGCACGGCCGCTCCTCCATAGGCTGCACGGCCGCTCCACCTGGATTTGGCTTTGTGTGTTTGATTTGTTTAGTGCTCCTCCATGCCTTTTAGCTCAAAGTATCCAAGCATCCTTTTGTCCATAAAAAGGCTCTAAAACCTGTCTAAAATGCATAAAACATACCAAAAGGCGTAAAATCTAATAAATATAAAAAAGTAGCTAAAAAGTACTTAAAATGAAATGAGAATGATGATTTATCTAGGTAAAAGTATATAAAACTTAGGATAAATGACTATATAATAGTCACTTATCAAACTCCCCCACACTTAAGCTTTTGCTTGTTCCCAAGCAAATTTAGGATGAAAACACGGAGAGGGACAAAAGAAAAGAAAAGCAAGAATGATCCCTCAGAAATAAAGTAGCAAGTCCTAAATGCCTTTTGGATAATGCCTTCATCTTTCTAGTCATATTTTGTATACCTTTAAAAATTATTTAGAAAGAAGCATTTTGGGGATATTTTAAAGAGATAATTTGTAAGACAATAACCTAATATAGCATATATAGAATTTGATCAAGTAAAGCATGCTAGAAGGATAAATCTTAGATCCATTTCTTGGTAAAAGAAAAGCTTTCACTCTTTAGAGTGATTTTTGAGAGAAATGAACTTATTGCTTTAAAATGTACAAAGGGAAGTATAAACATTTATTCACAAACTAGAAGCTCCCGAAGAATCGTATTGCATTCTTGAATCACAAGGGCGAAAAATGGATGACGATAGTGGAAAAATCTCATCAAAGTTTCAACAATTTTATCTTATTTTTGCACGTGTCATATTTTTACAAAAGACCTTAGTTATTTTTATCCTTTCAAGTAGGAGACATTGTGGCTGCGAACCCCATGTTCCTAATACTTAGATCAAGAATATTTTTGGATATTACTTCCGTTTGGCAAGGAAGCATCGTCGCAGCGAACGCCATTGTAAGCACCCCAATCTGGATCACCCTCTTTCGAGCACATGGGAAACACCGCAGACTCACAAACGCAGTCTCGAAGACCCTTGACACTCAAAACCCTCAAAAACCCCCAGCCAAACCAAGGGAGGGACCTTTCTGGGACAAAAAGGGACAAAAGGACCTTTTAGGAATTTTTCAGAAATAAGAAAAGCATACATGGTCCGTACGGACCTCTTTGCTTCAATGATTACTGAATCCCCTTAAAGTCCAATATATTCCCTCAAATCCCAGAGTGCATCATTACTGAAATACATGGTTGGTCCGTACGGGCCTTATTGCATGCCAGGTTGGTCCGTACGGACTTTATTGCAACCATACATCATCATTTCAAAATCCTCTTAAAGTCCACATATTCCCTCAAATCGAGGAAAACTAAAAATTTGGATTACCTATGAGGTCCGTACGGACCTTATTGCAGATTTTCCTACACTATAAATAGAGGGCTCCCCCTCCCTCATTTGACACATCTCCCTCTTCTCTCCTCTCCCCCAGCCTTCAGGCACCCCTCTAAGACCCTTCGGGGCAATCCCGGCCCCTTTCGGATCCTTTCGAGGCCTTCCGAGCTCCCTTGTGGTGCTCCGAAGCCTCTCCGAGCGCTCCCGCGATGCTCCCGCGCTGCCCCGAGGCACTCTCGAGGTACACTGAGGCCCCTCGTGGTACTCTGAGGACTTACCTGGTCTTTCCCAAGGCATCCCGGCTCTTTCCGAGTCAAACCGGCAACTTGAACGCACGCCGAAACTCTGCCCGAGTGACTTTTTCCATCTTAACGCACGCCGAACCTCTGCCCGAGTGATCCCTGCGATCCCAACGCACGCCGAACCTCTGCCCGAACGCAACCTACAATCTCGACGCACGCCGAAACTCTGTCCGCAGACAACCGGCTCATCCCAAAGCAATTACGGTCCGTACCGGAACACTATTCCGTCCTCAAACACTATTCCCAGCGGAAGACAGACACGAACCAACATTGGTAAGGCTTCCTTCCATTACTATTTCAATACATTTCAATAAAGCAGTGTACAATGTAGACATCCGACACAACATGCATTTTTAAAAGCACATACACACACACACACAACAATTAAAGAATATTAGGGGTATCCGAAAGACTCGTTTTTACGAGGCGACTCGGGTGAGCTCTAAGATTCTAATATTCTCTTCCCGAGGAGTCATCTGACCTCCGAACTCAAAAATCTCATCACACAAAAACTGTTTATTTTTAAACTGATGCCATTTTTCAATGTTTTGGGCTTAATAAAAAACGGCGTGGCGACTCTACAAGCAAAAATACAGCGAGACACCTCCACCAACAAACGCCGCAAAGCGGAAATGCCAGATGTCCGGGCGCGATTGCGCTGCCTCTCGGATCCGAGCAATTTCCAACGGCGACAAATGCGAGATGCCGGGGCTCCGTGCGCGAGCCGGATCCGGGTAATCTCAGTTGGCGACTCCGCTGGGGACATTTTGTTTTAAAATCTTTTTAAACAAAAAAACAAAAGATTTTTAAAACGATGATGAGGGTCAAACTTTCATTTTACCCCTTTTCTTTAACTGTTGTGTGTGTGTGCATGTGCTTTACTTTTTATTTTACAAAAAAAATAAAAATACAAAACAAAATGCATCAATATATACATCTGTGTACATACATTTAAAATTCTTCAAAACTTCTGTTTTACTCAGAAAAAGAATTTTAGTGACCGCACACTACTCGCACTGCTGCCTCGGTTACACCGCACGCTACTCGCACTGCTGCCTCGGTTACACCGCACGCTACGCGCACTGCTGCCTCGGATACACTGCACACTACAACCCTTAACCCGGAGTGGTCTCAGTTGCAGTCCGTTTGGTCTTCCTAGGCCTCTTGGACACGCACGGGATCATTTCAAACATCCCATCCTAGCCAAGCGTCAACCCTGCACGTTTGAGTCTTGAGTCACACTCTGTCCAGACTCGGTTGTTTTTTTACCCAGTCCATGTCATACAAGCCTGGATACATATCCCATGTCGGCCATTTTCTGAGTCAAAGCTCGGAACTCAAGATCCCTTGCGCAAGCAAAGCGATGAAAGGTCATGCTAAAATCTTGACCCGATCTTGATTTTTCGAAGCTACACCCAGATGATGTTCCGTCCCGGATATACATCCATGCCCACATGACACCATGTCATCAAGCCTTTAATACGTCAGCCATGACGATATGACCCGGCCAACGCCTAACGTCACAGATCCCTTGCGCAAGCAAGGTAAAGAGAGGTCATGCCGAACTTTTGACCCGATCTTGACTCAATGGCCGGCTCGGTTCACTATTCACATGGCTAATGCATTAAAACGAACATGATAGGCTCGGTCCTTAGGTTCGATTTTTATTTTAGGCCGGTGGAAACCGCTTGCCCTATAGGACCCTCGCCTGGGGCTGTCCACCCTGGGATGTCGAAATACAGGTGCAAAACGAGGGGCTTATAGCCGCACAGACGGTCTCCACTGACCCAGGATCTAGCATAGTTGCGAAAAAGAAGAGAAATCTTTTCCAACCTACCTAGGACTCTGAGAAAACACGTTTTAAGTAAATTAAAACAAAAAAAAAGAAACGGGAACCGCATGTCATGTGAGCTTTCCCCCTCTTATCCCGAAAGGCCTTCCCGTGTCTAAACCTTGCCCGTCACCCCCTCCAGCGAACCGATAGTGGTTGAGAATACCCAGGAGCCGCCTTTTCAGTATCGAGGTCACAAGGTCAGACAGCCCTTTCAGTTCAACGGTCCGCACCGTCCGCTACTCTCCTATGACGGGATCAACAGATAACAGTGAGGGAAACGGAACCTCGTTACTAAGGAACCTTCAGACAATAGAGGAGGTGCTGCGAGCCTTCGAAACTATCAAGAAGCGCCAAGAAGAGCAGCAAGCCTGGATCGTAGACACCCTGCGTCTTCGAGGAACCGTTGCAGTGCCCCAACCTGATGGAACCTTCGTTCTCATAGAAGACGAAGAAATACCGGCTCCCCCGGTTTCTCAAAGCTATCAGCAGGTCCCGCCTCCGCCAAGCTACGAGATCCCAGCAACGCAAAGCAGCTCTCGCTCAAAGCTCCCCTCAGGCGTCAGTCAAGCAGCTCCGACATGCCCGCCTCAGCACAGTCAGTTTCCCGGCTCTGCACATCAAGCTCAGTACCAACAGCACACATACGTGCCTGCTCTGCCAGATCCCAATGCATCTCGGTATCCCCCAGGATTCAATCCTCTGCCTCTATACGAGCCTCGCAGCCATAACCAAAAATCCCCATGCTTACCCGGGACGGGCATCCCAAGCGGATATCCCGACATCTCAAGCCTGCCACCCGCTAGTCTGCCACTTGGGGCTAACGAAACATTTTCCCAATTCCCAAACACAACCCTTAGCGGACCTGGCAATCACGCCCCTAACTTCAGCACTCCAGGGTATGGGTTGGTATACACTCAACTACCTCCCCAAGACTCCCGAATGGCAATCCCATCAGCCAATCCACCTCCATCTTTGGTTTCTATCCCCGAAAACGGCAACCCGCCTCAACCTGCCGATCCCCACATGGTTTGGCTGATCGAGCAAATGAAGGACATGCAAGGCAAGCTAGCCAGTTCTCGGAAGGACTCCCCTCCTGCCTACTGATCCAAGCAAAGTGGTCCCGCTCCCTCAAAAATTCAGGATGCCTGAAATGGAAAAGTTTGACGGGATAGAATGCCCAAAAACCCACATCGATACCTATGTCTTGGGTATGAGAGCCAAAGGGGCAACCCCTCAACAGATGGCGGACCACTTTCAGCATTCTCTCAAATCCACAGCGCTAAGGTGGTTCCTCAACGTAAAGGCAGAAAACCGCTCCACGTGGGACCAAATCAGCGAGATCTTCCTAGAGAAGTACCGCGCCAACCTTGAGTGGGAGACAAACCGCCACGATCTGCAAGCCACCGAGCAAAAGGATGATGAACCCGTAGGCGAGTTCTACAAAAGATGGAACTGGAAGCTTAGTGAGATATGGATCCACTTTCCAAAGAAGAGCAGATGGACATCTTCCATTCTTGCCTTAAGCCATCCCTGAGGACCTTGATTAGCCATCACTTCTATCCGGATCTCCGTGCCATGGTCAACGCCGGAACCAAGTTTGAAAAGACTCTGAGCCTTCAGAAGACAACAGCAACCCCTGCTTCGTCTTACCGCTATTGGACAAACATGGCAACTTCAACACCTGTCCCGAATAAAGGAAAGGAAGCAGCCGGAACGGTACACTACATCCAGAACGGAGCTCAAGTAAACCGCGATCAAGCAGCCCCAAGGAATAACAATCCCCCTCGCTTCCCACAGTTCCAGCATTTTGACAACCTCGAAATGCCCCTGGGCCAAGTATTTGAAGCTTTGGTGAAGCGAAATCTTCTCAAGCCTCTCGAGAATTTCCAACGAAAGACTCCCAAGCCCAACATGGATATGAGCAAACACTGCGCCTTCCACAACTACCCTGGCCACACCACCGACAATTGCTTCGTGCTAAAGCAGGTGGTCCAGGGGCTAATCGAAGAGGGAAAGTTGGAATGCCCTCGTGGCCCCAATACCATCGGAAATCCATTCCCCCGGAACGAAAGGATAAACACGATAGCCTTCGACGAAACTCCAAGCGAGAACAGACCCCCTGCAATTTCTGAAACCGTCAGCATGCTGTCTCGCTATGATTGGGAACCTGAAACCAGAGTCAAAAGCTCTCGTGACCGAGAATCCAGACAAGAACGTCCAAGGGAAACTGTCTCCCTATGATCTTTGCCCCGACCAAGGCACACCAATGGATGGATCGAACGCTCCCCAGAGGAGACTGAGTCAAACGGCAGCACGGGAAGCGGTCTAGCCATCACAGAAGATGACTTGCCGATATGTGAGGATCGACACAACGAAGCCCTCCTCATCCTCATAAAAATAGAGATGTTCTTCCTCCCGAACGTCTTGATTGATAACGGCTCCGCAGTCAACATCATCGCTTTGAGCACCCTGAAACGACTCCGTATCAACCGCTCCCTGATAAGGCCTTCACCCCGGGTAATTCGAGCCTACGACTCCACTGCACGACCAATTGTAGGAGTCATCAATCTAAGGATCCAATTCGAGGCACAACTGGAGTCCGTAGAGTTCCAAGTCGTGGAAATCAAACCAACCTTCTCTGCCTTGCTGGGACGACCTTGGATACATCAGATGAAAGCGGTATCATCTACTCTTCACCAATGCGTGAAATTCATCAATGCCAATGGAGTGCTCGAGGTAATCCGCGGAAGCAGCACAATGGCAAGCGCTTGGCCAGCAAGCTACGACCCAAAAGAAGGTCCCGATATGACCGAATACTCTTCTCCAGATGAGTCTCCAGTCCTGTCCCGCTACGAAGTGGATCCCTACATCCACGCTCTAAGTCGCGACAAGCTGGAAATCGAAGAGCTCATGGGTCAAGACGACAACTCTGACATATGCGACTGCGAAGAATGCTTAAGAGAGGATCAAGAGATGGACGCCCAGATGGAGATTGATCGAGGAGTAGACCCTTACTTTGCCGAAAACCCTCTTGCAAATTGGCTCATCACCGATCCACTGGTACAGGACAACCCTCTGGCCGACACTCTCGGATCTCACGGGGACAGCCATCACAGCATAGTCTAATTCAACATCCCGGTGTCGGACCTAGATGAACAGTGGCGTAACCTCCTCCAAAGGCCTAATCAGGGAAGGAGAGATAGCATGCCCCCTCGAGTCAGACATTGTAAATGTCATCCAAGCAAAGATCCCAGATAAAGAGGCAGATTCTATGAAAATGATCAACATCAGCAAGAATCAACTCCGAATCAGCGAATGCTTCGCCCTCTTAGAAGTAGCCCTCTGCGACTTCTATCATCAAAGACCCCCAAGGACTGGTAACAACACTAATGGAGGGACATCATCAGGGGAGCAACCAAAAACCTCCACGATCTGGTTTGAAGTTGAACCACATGCAAGCTATTTTTCGGGATTTGTGCCAACTGAAAAGTGGCCACCAGAGCCATCGCCACTCCCTCTAGAGCTACAGCCTGCCAATAGTAATGAAGCCTGGTCCAACCCCTCGTCGCCTATAGTCTAGCTTCGAGTCATGTTGTCTGCGAATTCATGTCTTTCGAGTTATCTGATGGCTCTACGCCGGAAGATCGTGAGTCCATAATCAACAATGTACAATCTTTACGCTTTCAATAAAAAGCCCGACCTTTCTAAATATCCCTTCATTGCATCTTTAACAAATGATGAGTTAACTAACACGCAACAGTTAATAACAATTCATCTAAACAAAGAGGCAAACACGTTAATTGAATAAATGCATCAAGCAAACATTTAAACATGTTGTCAAACGAGAGAAAAGCAAGGCCCAAGCTGCCGAGGAGGTTTTGACCAAAGTGAATTTGGGAACTGCTGAAAAGCTAAAGAGACGCAAGTCAGAAGCCTCTTCATCAGCACAACCAGACCTGCCAATACCTCAAGAACGGGGAAACCGCCTTCATGAACGAGGAAGGTCAACGCAGGGAAGGGGTCAAAGCCAAGAGCATCATGGCCCTAAAATGCCTCGCCTCTCACTTTGTCATCCTTGGGGACATGCTATACAAGAAGCGCTACCAAGGACCACTCCTACGCTGCATCAGCCAGGAAGAAGCAAGCGAATTCATGAATGAAGCCACAATGGGGCTTGCGGTCCCCATATGAACGCCAGAGCCCTGATGCAAATCATTCTCAGGATGGGCTACTACTGGATCTCCATGGAGGCAGACTGCATCCACTTTGTCCGAAGCTGCGACAAGTGTCAACGATTCTCTAACCTCAATCATCTACCTCCTCACATGACTACGCCCTGGCCCTTCGCCACTTGGGGAATTGACGTCATCGGGAAAATTTCTCCACCAGGCAGCAACGGCCACGAGTTCGTCTTGGTAGCCATCGACTACTTCATAAAATGGGTCGAAGCCAAGTCTTACAAAGTGCTCACCTCCAAGAAAGTCGCGCATTTCCTCAAGGAAAACATCATCTGCCGATACGGCATCCCGAATGAGGTCATATCAGACAACGGCTCACACTTCGAAGGGGAATGCGACAGACTGCTGGCTGAATTCAAGATCACACGCCACAAGTCTTCTCCCTACCGGCCACAAACAAATGGCGCCGTAGAAGCAGCAAATAAGACCCTCGAACGGATCATCCGAAAAATGACCACCCAAGGACGAGATTGGCCTGAGAAGCTGCACCTTGCACTTTGGGGCTACCGAACATCCGTCATAACGGCCATGGGAGAAACTCCCTTCGCCCTGACATACGGGATGGAAGCAGTCCTTCCCATTGAATTGGAAATTCCCTCGCTCCGAGTGCTGCTAGAAAATGAAATCAACGAAGTCGAATGGCTCCAAAGCCGACACGACGAATTGGCTCTGCTAGACGAGCGACGACTAAAGGCCATGGAACACGTCCGAGCCTACCAAAGCAGGATGGTTAGAGCTTACGACAAGAAAGTCAAGTCCCGAGACATCAGGGAAGGCGATCTGGTACTCAAAGAAAAGCCTCCCACTCGAACCAACCCACTGGGAAAATGGGAACCAACATGGATCGACCCTTTTGTGGTTCAAAAGATCCTCTCTGGAGGTACCATGAAGCTGACAGACTTAGACGGCAATCCCTTCATGAATCCAGTCAACGGAAGAAAACTCCGCAGATACTTCGCCTAAAGAAGAACTACGCAGACCTGAGCCCTATAGTCCGGGGGAACGTAGGCAACCTTAATTGGTCCGGTCTAAAAACACACAAAAAAGTCAAAAGTTTGAATGTCAATCAAGACCTCCATCAAGCTACACACTTTCTAAGAGCATGCCCCCACCATCACCTTGACCAAGTCAAAACAAACGGCGGCAACATCAAAGGACATCAAAAGGTCACTCAGCATCAAATGACTGACCCATGTCAACTCCAAGCTAGGGGCTTGCCTTCGCACTCACGCGCTTCGAAAAAAAAAAAAAGAGCTCAAGCAGAAGCTTAAAAAAAAGAGCTCAAACAGAAGCTACAAAAAAAAGAGGTTAAGAGCCCGACGCCAACAAACAAGAGGCAAGGAAGCTACGGAAAAGACTGTCAAAACGACTTGTCAAGGGATGATCCAACCTCTCAGCCAAACACAAAGCCCAAGCAAAAGGGATTGCCGTTAAGGCCCAGGCTGCTTCAGTCCGCAAATGCAACAGAAAGGTCCAAAGATGGATGCCGTCGAGGCTCACAAAAGAAACAAAAGCGAACAAGAGATCTTGCGTCTCGACAAAGCTTTAAAAGTAAATCACAAATCACTAACGGTTACAACATTTCTTGATGAGTCAAGCACGGTCTACTCTCAAGTTCACAACATGCTAAAAAACAGCTTAATACATTTAACAAATAATGTGTTTGCAATGCAATGAATGGATACCTAGGAGGTCATTCTGCGCCATCTGCGCTTGTCCCCTCGCCATTCTTCCCTTTCTTCCCTCGTCCCCGGCGAGTCTTCTTTCGCTCCACGCGAGCCATCTCTGTCTCTCTCAGTCCGAGATCAGGGGTCCTCCCAGTAGAGTCAAACAATCCAGCAGCTCTCAGGGCTTCATTCGCCCTTGCTTCGGCTCGGATCTCCTCCCTGCGAGTCTGCAAAAGAGGACCTCTCTCCGTCAGTTGGTCAACTCTAGTCTCGTAGTCAAACAAAGTGTCTCCCGTGACATCCTGAGGGTCAGACCAGGCTTCGGCACTCCTAAGGCAATAGCTACTACGGCAATTGGGCCCCAGAATCGCTCCACGCCTGCTCCCCAAAGCCACTTGGGACTGCCCAACACGCTGCTCATACCAGGCCAAGTACTGAGTAGTCAATACGACACTCTCCCGATGTCTAAGGAGCACGACAGGAGGGAAAGAAGAATACTTCCATACCCTCAGAAAATACAAAAAAAGCACCTGGAGCTGCCATACAAAGAGGAGCTAACTCCGCAGTAGCAAGGTCATCCCAGCCCAACAAAGGCTCCTGCTTCATCCCAAACTGACGGGAAACAAGCGACGAAATATAGAAGGAGGACCAAGACAAACCTAGAACTCTGACAACATAGGACCCTTCCTGAAAGGCCCTCCTAGTCTCAATCCCCCGGTGCGGAACCCACCAACGGATCTGATGCGTACCAAGCCGTGCCATCCATCTCTCCCAGGCGGACTGATCCATATCCAACACAAGAGGTCGCTGAGCAAATGACCACGGGCTAAATGACGTCGGAGCCTCGGGCATGGCCTGAAGTCTCTCTCCCAGCCACAAGGTGAGCAAAGCGGGGCTTCCCCCTCTCATGAACCGATCCCCAGTCTCCGGACGGTCAATACCATGAAGAGTCTCCCCCAGCACCAACGGGACAATATCCTCTCCAGCTCTGCAGTGCCCTACCACATCCAGCAAAGCGCCATCATATACCCCAAGGGAGCTGACCATGAAAAGCATCGCTATCACGCACAAGGCAAATGCATCCCACGAGACATCACTCTCATCATCAATCATGAACCGCTTCGGCAGCGCAGAAATGTCAATATGACCCGAATCAAGGATCATGCCCTGTACTTCTCCCAGCGAAGTCCGAAGAAAGCCTGCAAGCTTCACGCTCACGGCAGCACCGCCAATCAAAGGAAGCGAGATGGCCTCCACCTCCGGTCCTCCAATCAAAGCCCGAAAATCCTCAAAGGTGGGCACTACCTCATTGTAGGAGAAGCAATACATATGCCTCCTAACGTCCCAGAACTTCGCGGCAGCCCGCAACAATTCCCAATCAGGAACCAACTCCTTAAGGGACCAAACCGAGCAAAGTCGAAACCTTACCTCGAAAGCCCACCTCTGATGCCTCATACGGTGGTGCATCCACATTTTGAGCTGCTCAAGGAAGTGTGCTTGCCGCTCTTGCGAAAGCCTTGGCAAAATTCTTGGAACGTACGAAGAATCCATGGCAAAAATGGAGTTTCCTAGAGAAAATGGGGAAGAAAGCTCGAAAATGGCTGCAAATGGGGAATGGGGAGAGTCCAGACATCCGGAAAGCCTTTATCCCTTCCCAAAAGCAAAGGTGATCCGTACGGACCTTGTTGCAACCTGGTCCCACTTTCCCAGCAAACAGTACAACAACCACTGTTCCCAGCAGGACCTTGTTCCAAACTGCCCAAACTATGGCCAAAGCCATTTTCGGCAAGCATACACTACCCACAAAACGCACTCCCAGCTCACGTGGCATGCACAAATAAAAAATAATAACAACAATTCCTAGGACAATTCCCGGGAATCACAAAGACGACATTACATCTTAGAATAAAATACTTTACGATGCAAATGCGAATGTTTTATTACAGGTACATATAATGTCTGTTGCTAAAAAAAGAGAAGATATGGAAAGAGGGAAAGCAAATGAACCTTAATTCGACTCTTCAGCATCATCATCATCACCAAGATCCTCAAGCGAGAAGTCGGGCATCCCGGTAAACTCGCTAGTCACACCCTCGTCGTCAGAATACTGAACCCCCTCCTGGGGTAGGTCACTACAAGGAAAATCGGATTTAGAGACGGAAATTTAGAGACGGACGAAATCAGTAGCTAATTTGGCGACAGATTAGAGACAGAACCAAAAATCAGAGACGAATTCGGATTTCGTCTCTAAATTAGAGACGGATTCAGATTCCGTCTCTAATTCAGAGACGAAATATGAATCCGTCTCTAATTCAGAGACGGAATCCGAATCCGTCTCTAATTTAGAGACGAAATATGAATTCGTCTCTAATTTAGAGACGAAATCTGATTCCGTCTCTAAATTAGAGACGGATTCAGATTCCGTCTCTAAATTTTAGAAACGGGTTCGTAATCCGTCTCTAAATTAGAGACAGGTTCAGAATCCGTCTCTAAATTAGAGACAGATTCAGAATCTGTCTCTAAACTTTAGAGACAGATTTTAACCCGTCTCTAATTTAGAGACAGATTTTTGAATCCGTTTCTAATTTAGTGGCAGATTCAACATCTGTCTCTAAAATTTAGAGATAGATTTAGTATCCGTCTCTAAATTTGACTTTTCTTCTATATACTTTCATTTGTTTAGTTTTTTTCTATCTTTTTTTATATAACTTTTTCTAAAAAAAAAACACTAATTAACAAAGACTAAAATATTGTTTTCTAGTCAATAAAAATTTAAAAAATAAATAAAAAATAAATATAGGATAGTCCGTCCCTCTTTTGACTTTTCTTCTATATACTTTCATTTGTTTAGTTTTTTTCTATCTTTTTTTATATTCAATTATTAGTCTTATTATTAAGTATTATTACTAATTATATGATAATGTTATTATTCTTGATATTAGGCATACTAATATAACTAAAATTTTGGGTAAATCAAATAAAAGCATGTAAATATTTTAGATAACTTTTTGTAAATTTGAGTAATAAAAAAAATCTAAAATATTTTTTCCTATTCAATAAAAAATAATAAAAATTACTAATATTATTAATACTATTTTTAATATTATTACTGTAGTAGGATAAAAAAATCTAAAATTTTTTGTAAAAATATTTTTTGCTATTAAATAAAAAATAATAAAAATTACTAGTTATTATTAATAATTAATATTAATATTAATTAATTAATTAATAATTTATTAATAAATATTATTAATAATAAATATTATTATTCTTAATATTAGACATAAATATTTTAGTTAGTGTATAATATAGTGTGAAATAAATATAAGTACGTGATGTGGCATTGTTTGATTGGATTTTAAAATTTCACGCGGATTATGGGCTAAGGCAAAATCCGACCATTCAATACATTAAATCAAACGGCCCACAACATTCCGAACAAACACAATCCATCCCTCTCCCTATTTCTCTCTCTCTCTCTCCTCTCTTCAATTTCATTTACAGCGCTCAATATTTCCCAGCTCCCTCACCGTCCCAGCTCCCTCATTTCCCAGCTCCCTCACCGTCCCTTCAGCCCTGCCGTCGGCGTCGCCGGAGCAGCTACTGATACCTTCGCCCTCCGTCACTCTCTCTATTTCTCTATTTATCTCTTCCGTCACTCTCTCCCTTCAACAAACAGCCGCCACCACTACCGTCACCTCTCCGTCGTAGAGCTTGAAGGGTTGTTTGATAAGAATCCTGCCAGACTTGTGCTGGAGATTGAAGACCCCTACGTTGGCGGTGTCTGGCGTCACCTGAAGTGCGTTGTTGCTGATTTTGGATTCAGCTTCGAAATCGAAGCCGTAACTTTCTTTGAAAGAGTCATTGAAAAAACTGTAGGTCCGGCGATAATTTTTGAGCTTTGTAGCTCCGGCGACGACGGAAGCGGAGACAGAAAGGAGGATTAAAATGAACTCTGCCGGTGAACGAAGAGTTGTTTCTGTTTTTCGATTGAAAAAACTTGGGTTTGGTTTTTTAGTTTCTGTTTTTCGATTTTCGATTTGATTGATTTTCGATTTGTTTCTTTGTTTGATCTGTTTTTCAATTTCTTTTCCATTGTTGGGTTTGGTTTATTGGTGGTGAATCTGGCGATGGTGGCGAATCTGGTGATGGTGGCACCGGTGATTGAGACGGTGGTAGGGTTGCTGGTGGTTAGACGGTGGTGTGTTGCTGGTGGTTAGACGGCGCCGGTGAGGTTGATGTTGGTGGAAGTTTGTGAGGACTGTTTGAGTATAAAAGAAGTTTAGGGATCGAAGTGTAATTATGAAATATCAAGGACTTATTTGAGATTAATAAAAATTAAGGGACTGATTTGAGAATAAGAAAAATTAATGGACTGATTTAATATATATTTAAAAATATATATTAATATATTTTAAATATATATACTCCCTCCGTCCCGCAAAACTTTACCCATTTACTGTTGAGAACGGAAAATAAGAAATAATGTTATTAAAGTAGGTGTTGTGAGTGGAAGGAGAGAGAATGAGTGGAGAGAATAGTAAATTTGAAAAGTGTTGTGAGTATGACAAGTGGGTCCCATGAATAAAGAAGTATTTAAAAATTTCCTTTTTAGAAAAGTGGGACTTTAAAGTGGGACGCCCAAAATAGTAAAAGGGGTAATGTTTTGTGGGACGGAGGGAGTATATATTTAAAATATATTAATATATATTTTTAAATATATATATAATTTTTTTTTAAAAAATATCAATTTAGCGACGGAAATATTCGTCGCTAAAATGGTTCGAAAATAAAACGAGAATTTAAATAGAGACGAAAAATCTGTCGCTAATCCGTAGACGATCATATATGTAGCTAATTTAGACACGGACATATCTGTCTCTAATTTAGAGACGGACATATCTGTCTCTAATTTAGAGACGGCCATATCTGTCTCTAAATTAGAGACGGATATATTCGTCTCTAAAATAGCTACAAAATAGCGACGCCCAATTTAGCGACAAACCTGCATCCACGGAATAGCTACGGAACAAATCCGTAGCTAAACACGATTTAGCTACGGAATCTTCATTTTAGCTACGGAATTTTCCGTAGCTAAAATCGATTTTCCTTGTAGTGGGTACTCAAGATACTCGGAGGGGTCAAACTCGGCAAAAGGATCAAAGAAGGTAGGCTCTGACGAACTCTCTCCCTGTGCCTCCTGCGAAGGCATGAACTGGTGAAAGACCGGCGGCCTCTGGACTCCCGAAGACGTCCCGGCATCCATGCTATGTCGCCCCCGTGAAGGTCCCTCCTGCTGTGGCTCTGGCTCGGCTCTCGGTGGGGGAACGTCCAAAGAATGCCTCGAAGGCATCGGCTCGTACGCCGGCACACGCCGCGAAGACCGGCAAGACAGCTTCCCCGCCATCTTCTTCGCGAAGGACCTCATCGCCACATAACGGCGGGTCAGCATGTCATAGGCTCTCCCCGGGACCTGCACAAGCAAGCAGCCAAAGAAACGCTCAGCAAAAGAAATACAGTCATACTCAACAAAAGAGAAAAATACATAAAAGATGCCAAAATAGAAAAGAGTAAGCACACTCACCGGCACATCCAGGTCAACCCGATAAGCAGCAGGAGACAGCTCAGGCATGGGTACCGATACCCTATGCCTCGACGAGTCGCCCCGTATATATGTGAAATTCGGCCCAGGCACCGGAACCTCTGGGGAACCTGGCGGGCCAGCCTCCCTCTTCCTCGCCAACACCTGTGGCGTCCTCAACTTCCTCCTCACAAAGGTCTCATACTCCTCTCCAAACAGGACAAACTCATCGGCACTCAAGCCGCCCAGATACCTCTCAAACTCCAGCACGTCCATATCCCGGGAATCCATCATCCCGAAAGGCGGGTCCCTCGGAGCCAAGGGAAGCATACCCGGGCCACGCTCGCGTAAGACCCTTCTCTCCTAAGTACATAACGTCGTGTGTCAGGCCCCGCAAAGATCTTTCTGCGCCGTCATCACGGGAGCACCCTCGAACTCATCAGCCTCATACCGAGCCCAGGGGTACAAAGCAAACGCCTCCGGGCTATCTCTCCCCAGATGCTCCTGCACCTCCCCATAGGTAATGGTGAGCTTCCCCCTACTGGTACTCCTCCTCCTCGCCGGACGGGCCCAGCCCAACATAGCCGGATAGGCCGCTATGGCCCCAGGATCTCGATCCCACGGGAAGCACCGGAAGATCTCATAGAACCACACCTGTGACAAAAGCAGAAAAGGCTCAGTGCAAAGGAAAACAGAGAAATGACAAATTGCTAAATCAAAAACAGCAATAAACTCATACCTCCAAAGCAAAATCAAAACAGCCCAAGGAACTGGCCACGCCTCGGCTTAATCGGTCCAAAGAAAAATAAAGCTCGGCCAGGCCCGCTTCGCCCCAAGCTATATCACAGACTCTCTCCAAATCAATCAAGCTCTCCAGCAGAGCAAAAGGAGCCGTGGTCGCGTGATTCGAGAACAGAGTCTCGAAAAGGGCAAACCACAGGAAGGAGCGTGCCAGCTGATCCGCCGTCACCAGGCCGGTACCACGGCAATAGGCCCCAATACTGGCCGGAATCCGCATCTCCACGTCGTTGTACAGCATGCCCAGGCCCCTGCGAGGAAGAGGCGCAAAGCCCAACAACTCAGCCAACACGTCCTCGGCTATCCTATCCCTCCACCGCACTGGCCCTCCTTTGAAGGAAAGCCTGGTAATAGTAGCAAAATCGGTGGGCATCACCGTCACCTCGCCCCAGCTCAGATGGAAGGTGTGGGTGGTATCCCACCAATACTCAGACAAACCTAGGAAGATACTCTTGTTCTTCCTCGTATCAGAAATCCCGGCCAAGTTCTCCACGAACACGCCCAAGCCGGAAGCATACACCAACCTCTTAGGGCTCGGCCTGCCCCCCATAGAGATGTCCGGCAGCTGCTGCCACAACTCCACTACAGCCTCAAGGGACCCCCGAGACTTCATCATCTTGGCTTTCCCAGTACTAAATACCAAAGCATATAAAAAAAAGGGCCCGTCACAAAACACAGCACACATTGCACATACTTTTCACATGTAACCCATCACAAAACACGGCACACATTGCACATACTTTTCACATGTAACCCCGTCACAAAACACGACACACATTATACATAATTTTCACATGCAACCCGTCACAAAACACGGCATGCATTACACATAATTTTCCCCATGCAGTCCGTCACAAAACACGGCACACACTGTACAAATTTTCTCAACAAAGGGACTAAGCCCTACACGACACATTTTCAAAAGGCCCGTCACAAAACACGGCACATATTGCACATAAACTCCCCATAAAGTCCATCACCAAAAACACGGCACAACACATTTTTTTCAAAAGAAAAGTCCGTCCCTACACGACACATACTTTCAGACAAAACCCATCACAAAACACGGCACATGTCATATTTTTCACAAAATTTGTCCCTACATGGAAATTTTCTCACAATGTACATACAGAAATAGCATAATGTACAAAACATCAAAGCATGCATTTCAAAGAAAGGCACTTTATTTTTACAAATAAAAGCTAATCTACACATTTTTGCACAAAATTCACATACCCACAATTTTTACATGCTCAATTTCAACAATTCATCACGAATTTCACAAAAAGCATGGCAAATAACAAAAGCCCCAAATATGCAAAAAACTAAAACCTAGTTCTAGCATTCAAAAATTCAAGAGAGGAATCAAGACGAAATTGATTTCTTACCTCCCCGGCGTTCCTAACTCGCCGATTATGCACCTCCGGATTCGGATACAACACATCCGGGTTCTTCGAAGAAGGAACGAAGGAGATGCAATTTCTTTGAAGCTCCATCCTTTGCTCGATCACCTCTTGGCTCCGTTGACAACGTCCTCTCCTTGATCCTTCCGCCATTGCAAGCAATTCAAGCTAAGAAAAATGGAGGATTTTCTAAGGATTTTGGTGCAAAAATGGAGTTTTATCTCTCTCTCTCTCTCTCTCTCTCTCTCTCTCGCTGGGTTCACGAACTGGAAGAAGAAGAATGAAGGGTTGCCTCGGTTCTTCAGCTGGTCAAAATCTGGGAACTGTAAAATTCAACATTGGTCCGTACGGACCTCTTTGCAGAGGGAGAAGATCCGTACGGACCTTCTTGCAACCCGTGGCCAAATTACTTCTTTGCCCTTATAATCTTTGCCCCTGGCTGTCCAAAGGCCTATTTCAGCAGATTCAATGCAGTTTGGTCCTTAACCCAACAAAGCCAACCCCGGCCGTCAGTGTAAGTCCGGATTTCGCCCACTAAACGGCAACACAACACCGGCCGTCATCGTAAGCCCGAATTTCGCCCACTAAACGACAACTCAAGCACCGGCCATCAAAGTAAGCCCGAACTCCTTCCCCAGCAAGTCAAAAGGGAATTCTTGCAAACCCGTACAAGACCGCATATCCCCAGCACCGGCCATCAAAGTAAGCTCGAACTCCTTCCCCAGCAAGTCAAAAGGGAATTCTTGCAAACCCGTACAAGACCACATATCCCCAGCACCGGCCGTCATCGTAAGCCCGGACTTAGCCCACTAAACGGCAACTCAACCACCGGCAATCGAAGTAAGCCCGAAGTCACCTTCTCAGCAGAAAAAACCCCTATAAGGCAACGATGATCCCCAACAAGATGAACACAGGCAGTCATCGTAAGTCCAACCTTTCCCCCAGCGGACAAAATGCATGACACAACCACGGTCAGAAGACGAATCAAGTCCTCACGCATGACACAACCACAGTCAGAAGACGAATCAAGTCCTCACGCATGACACAACCACAGTCAGAGGACGAATCAAGTCCTCACGCATGACACAACCACAGTCAGAAGACGAATCAAGTCCTCACGCATGACACAACCGCAGCCAGAAGATAAGTCACGTCCTCATCACTATCCGTAGCCCGGAAGGCTTTAAATCACTCGGTCCGGAAGACCGTATAAACCTCCCACATCACTATTTCCAGTCCGGAAGGCTTTAAACCACCCGATTCGGAAAATCGTAAAACTTCTATCTCAGGACGCCACCACGTCCTCACAATCGACCTCGGTGGTCACACAACACTTCAGGGCACCATCACGCCCGCGTACACTCACAATTTCGCGACCTCTGAACTACGATCAGGCTTGATTCCCGCTAGGGATACGTAGCAATCCTATCACAGGGTCCAACCATCGACCTATACGGTCACCCAAGACGCCACCACGTCCTTACCATCAACCTATACGGTCACCCAGGACGCCACCACGTCCTTACCATCGACCTATGCGGTCACCCAGGATGCCACCACGTCCTTACCATCGACCTATACGGTCACCCAGGACGCCACCACGTCCTTACCATCGACCTATGCGGTCACCCAGGACGCCACCACGTCCTTACCATTGACCTATGCGGTCACCCAGGATGCCACCACGTCATAGGTCGATGGTAAGGACGTGGTGGCATCCTGGGTGACCTATGCGGTCACTCAGGATGCCACCACGTCCTTACCATCGACCTATGCGGTCACCCAGGACGCCACCACATCCTTACCACCGACCTATGCGGTCACCCAGGATGCCACCACGTCCTTACCATCGACCTATGTGGTCACTCAGGACGCCACCACGTCCTTACCATCGACCTATGCGGTCACCCAGGATGCCACCACGTCCTTACCATCGACCTATGCGATCATCCAGGATGCCACCACGTCCTTACCATCGACCTATGTGGTCACCCAGGATGCCACCACGTCCTTACCATCGACCTATGCGGTCACCCAGGACGCCACCACGTCCTTACCATCGACCTATGCGGTCACCCAGGATGCCACCACGTCCTTACCATCGACCTATGCGGTCACCCAGGACGCCACCACGTCCTTACCATTGACCTATGCGATCACCTAGAACGCCACCACGTCCTCTCAGCCGACCCTCACAGTCACCCACAGGATGCCATCACATCCACACACAGAGTTTCAGTCAGAGGACTTCTCACCTCCTCGTACACAACAACACTCACCCCACACACGAACTACGATCAGGCTTGATTCCCGCTAGGGATACGTAGGAATCCTATCACAGGGTCCAGGCAACCGACCTACACGATCGCACAACAGGACACCGCCATGTCCTCACACACTGACCTACACGGTCACTTCCTCTCCCAGCACGCGATCCAGATCAGGACCCTTATCTTATCGATGACCCCACTTCCTCCGAAAGTGACATCGTCGAGGGGCTTCTGTAAGTACCCCAATCTGGATCACCCTCTTCTGAGCACATGGAAAACACCGTAGACTCACAAACGCAGTCTCGAAGACCCTTGACACTCAAAACCCTCAAAAACCCCCAGCCAAACCAAGGGATAGACCTTTCTGGGACAAAAAGGGACAAAAGGACCTTTTAAGAATTTTTCAAAAATTAGAAAAGCATACATGGTCCGTACGGACCTCTTTGCTTCAATGATTACTGAATCCCCTTAAAGTTCAATATATTCCCTCAAATCCCGGAGTGCATCATTACTGAAATACATGGTTGGTCCGTACGGACCTTATTGCATACCAGGTTGGTCCGTACGAACCTTATTGCAACCAGACATCATCATTTCAGAATCCTCTTAAAGTCCACATATTCCCTCAAATCAAGGAAAACTAAAAATTTGGATTACCTATGAGGTCCGTACGGACCTTATTGTAGATTTTCCTACACTATAAATAGAGGGCTCCCCTCCCTCATTTGACACATCTCCCTCTTCTCACCTCTCCCCCAGCCTTCAGGCACCCCTCAAAGACCCTTCGGGACAATTCCGGCCCCTTTCGGATCCTTCCGAGGCCTTCCGAGCTCCCTTGTGGTGCTCCAAAGCCTCTCCGAGCGCTCTCGCGATGCTCCCGCGCTGCCCCGAGGCACTCTCGAGGTACTCTGAGGCCCCTCGTGGTACTCCGAGGCCTTTCCTGGTCTTTCCCAAGGCGTCCCGGCTCTTTCCGAGTCAAACCGGCAACTTGAACGCACGCCGAAACTCTGCCCGAGTGACTTTTGCCATCTCAACGCAAGCCGAACCTCTGCCCGAGTGATCCCTGTGATCCTAACGCACGCCGAACCTCTGCCAGAACGCAACCTACAATCTCAACGCACGCCGAAACTCTGTCCGTAGACAACCGGCTCATCCCGAAGCAATTAAGGTCCGTACCGGAACACTATTCCGTCCTCAAACACTATTCCCCAGCGGAAGACAGACACGAACCAACATTGGTAAGGCTTCCTTCCTTTACTATTTCAATACATTTCAATAAAGCAGTGTACAATGTAGACATCCGGCACAGCATGCATTTTTAAAAGCACACACACACACACACAACAGTTAAAAATATTAGGGGTATCCGAAAGACTCGTTTTTATGAGGCGACTCGGGTGAGCTCTAAGATTCTAATATTCTCTTCCCGAGGAGTCATCTGACCTCCGAACTCAAAAATCTCATCACACAAAAATAATTTATTGTTAAACTGATGCCCTTTTTCAATGTTTTGGGCTTAATAAAAAACGGCGTGGCGACTCTACAAGCAAAAACACAGCGAGACACCTCCACCAACAAACGCCACAAAGCGGAAATGCCAGATGCCGGGGCGCGATTGCGCTGCCTCTCGGATCCGGGCAATTTCCAACGGCGACAAATGCGAGATGCCGGGGCTCCGCGCGCGAGCCGGATCCGGGTAATCTCAGCCGTGCCCCAAGTTACTTAGGAAGCAATAGGTTTCTTTTTTCTTTTAAGATTTGGTGATTAAGTCACTCATTTAGCAATAAGATAAAAATGCCTAAACTTGATTTGATTAGTGGAAATGGAAAGATGGGGTTTTTTGATGAAGAGGTGTGATTCAAGGGATGTAAAACAAAGGGTGCTTCTAATAAGGGAATAAGCATTTAATAAAATTTAAAATGTACAATTTCAAAGAAATATTTTGCATAAGAATAACCAAGTGTAGATTGATAAAGATTCCTTCTAATCAAATGTCTTTTTCTTGATAAAACCCTATATTTTGCTATACTAACTTATGAGGATTTTAAATTGTTTCTTCAAAAATATTCATGTATTTTTCTTCTTATTAATTTCCAAGTTTATAGAAAATATGAGAGGAAAGACAAATGTATTATTCTTGGTCTAATGGCAAGCATAAGAAATAATGATATGGATCATCATAGGGATTATTACTATTTTTTTTAATATATACTATACATGCATAAAATGAAAATGAAAACTAAAAAAAGAAAAATTACACTAGAAAGCAAGTAAATCTAGACTAAAAAGCAAGTAAATTTAAACTAAAAAGCAAAATAAAATAAAGATAGATATATCCCCCCCCCACACTTGAAATGAACATTGTCCTCAATGTTTCAAGGAACAATGTCAAATCCAGGAGGGTAAGAGAAACTTACTAAGACGGTGGTGGTTGAGGAAAGTCGTCCCAATTGTTGACCCCATAGTTGAAGATTGTGTTCACTTACCTTTGAATCGTATTCACACGATCTTGTATATCATTCCGGAAGTAATGGAATTCATTGTTGAAAGTGTCGAACCGAGTCATTATTTGATTATTTTGAAGCTCGATCCGATCGAACCTGTCATTAAAATCCGGTGGCAATTGGGGTGGGTTGGGATGGTGTTGCTCTCTTTCTTCTTCTTCTTCTTCTTCTTCTTCTTCTTCTTCCTCTTGGTTTGCTTGGCTTGATTGGCCCTCTCCTTGGTTCATAGAATTAGGAAAGATCCAAGTTTGAACTTGATGGGTTCGGGCAACGGGGAGGATGGGACTTGGCAAAACAATGTAGGGCGTTTTACCCGGCCCTACCAACCAATTGTACTCCCCACGTCCTCTATCCGAGATCATTTGCATTATTCGTAGGTTTGGAATATCCAACTTTGTTGAACCCAAAACTCTAACCTCATTATCGGGCATCACACGCCGAAAATGTTTAGCAAACAAAGTAATAATACCACCAATATGAATCTCCCCATTGAAAGTTGGATAGACAATGTCACTGAACAACTCGATCAAGAAATGACTCAAATTCACCCTCCTATGAGCCCTTACCAAAGACCACAACAAGAATAGCTCCTTCTTGTTTATCGTACCCTTATCCTCTCATGCAAAAATGGTACATGCGTAGAACCTATGCATAAGCCTGTTGGTTTAGGAGTCCTAAACTACAAGGAAAAAGGGGACTAAGTCGGAGGAGTTTGTTGAGATCAAAAGGAGTTCAAAGCAGTGGAGAAGTCTATGCGTGACTTGGGACAACGCCAGGCGGCCGCATGGGGAGGGCCGAGGCGGGCGCCTCAAGGGCCGAGGTAGTGGCCGAGCTTCTTCCCTCGCGAGGCGGGCGCATGGCGGGCTTGGGGCGGGCGCCTCATTGCTGGCCGAGTTTCTGGGTTTGGTTTGTTTCCTTATTTGATTGCAACTCTTCTTAAATTAGATTTAGGGTTTCCTTGTAACTATATAAGCATAATTTCGGCCTAGAACACATTGTAGCAACATATTAGAGAGACTAATAACATATTGGCTTGGCAATTGCCCCCGGACGTAGTTCACGAGTTGGTGAATGAACCGGGTAAACAACTCTTGGGTTCTTGTGTGTGATTGTTTCTTTCTTGTACGTGTGGGTGTGTTAATTTCTTTGTGTTGATTGCAAACGGAGAGCACCAATTTCACAACAACTGGTATCAGAGCTTTGGTTCGGAGGATTCAAAATTCTTTCATTAGTTGATTAATTTTGAATCGCGTTCTTGGGGATTTTGGTGAAGCAGTCAAGATGAAGAACCATATCGAGAAATTCAGCGGTGTGAATTTCACGTTTTGGAAGACAAGGATTGAAGACTACCTTTATTGTAAGGATCTTCATAAGCCCTTGAAGGAGAAGCCCGAAGACATGTCACAAGGGGATTGGGAGGTGTTGGATCGGAAGGCGTTAGGAGCGGTAAGGAGTGCCCTAACCGACGACGTTGCACGGAACGCTATGGAGGCCAAGACAACGGTGGAGTTGCTACAAACGCTTGTCGACATGTATGAGAAGCCGTCGAATATCAATAAGGTGCATTTGATAAAGAGGTTTGCGAATGCGAAGATGTCGAGAGGGCGAGACGGCGGCAAGTCATATCGGCAATTTCAAAGGTATGGTGGACCAATTGAAAAGTGTTGATATTACTTTCTCCGATGAAGTGCTAGCTTGTTTTCTTCTAAAATCGTTGCACGATAGTTGGGAGGTTCTTGTCACAACGATTAGTACGTCGAAAACGGCATTGGTGTATACGGAGGTTAGAGATCTCGTCTGCAAGAGGAGTTGCGAAGGAAGGAGAAAAGGGGAGAATCGTCCGTAGATGGGGCTGCACTTAGGGTGGAGAGAAAAAGGGGTGGACCTAAGGGAAAAAGGTCAAGTGCTACAATTGTGGTGAATTGGGGCACATCGGTTATGATTGTCAGGGAAAAAGTGGTGGTGCGCACGTGGTGGATGATGGTGGTGATGTATTGATCCTAGGGGAGGGGCAGTCGGGTGAAGATTGGGTGTTGGATTCTGGAGCTTCTTGTCATGCTAGTGGGGATGCGGAATCAATGAGGCGTTACAAAACCGGAGATTTTGGGGGTTCTCTATCTTGGTGATGGCCAACCATTGAAGATCAAAGGTAAGGGGGATGTAATGATGAAGACACCTAACGGGGCTGTTTTACAACTACACGACGTGATGCATGTTCCGGATTTGAGGAGAAGGGTGATTTACGTGGGACAACTTGACGGTGAAGGGTATGGTGTTTCTTTCATTGGTGGGTCTTGGGAAGTCACAAAGGGGCTAAGGTGTTGGCTCATGGGGTTAAGGGGAAGACGTTGTACTCTACCTACAATGTCGGTTTTCGTTCCGGTGGGAGCAAGAGGCTTAAGAACCGGCTGTTGGTGTAAAAGGGGAGACATCAAGAAACGGTATGTTGGGGAGGACTCAAAGTTGATCAACGCGGTGTGGATGTCCAAGGGCCCTAACGTGAGAGCGGATTCAGACCAAGAATAGTCGATGCAAGAAACAAGGTGTGTCCAAGTTTCACGGGGAGGCATTGCGAGGAAGGTGGGTCTGGAGGGAGAAGGCGAAGTTAGACTTGCGGGGAGAAATCAAGGTAGAAGCTGATTTGGGGAGGCAAGAACGATCTAACACGGGGAGGTTGAAACGTCGCTTGGTTTCAACTCGCCTTAGTACTTGAGGAGAGGTGTGGTAGTGTCAAGCTAATATGGAATGGGGAAAATGTGTTCGAAGGTCTTTACTCCGTGGTGGGAGTTGATGGGTGATTCTATGTTTGTTAGTTTAGTCTCCGGTGGGAGATTGTTGGTTTAGGAGTCCTAAACTACAAGGAAAAAGGGGACTAAGTCGGAGGAGTTTGTTGAGATCAAAAGGAGTTCAAAGCAGTGGAGAAGTCTATGCGTGACTTGGGACAACGCCAGGCGGCCGCATGGGGAGGGCCGAGGCGGGCGCCTCAAGGGCCGAGGTAGTGGCCGAGCTTCTTCCCTCGCGAGGCGGGCGCATGGCGGGCTTGGGGCGGGCGCCTCATTGCTGGCCGAGTTTCTGGGTTTGGTTTGTTTCCTTATTTGATTGCAACTCTTCTTAAATTAGATTTAGGGTTTCCTTGTAACTATATAAGCATAATTTCGGCCTAGAACACATTGTAGCAACATATTAGAGAGACTAATAACATATTGGCTTGGCAATTGCCCCCGGACGTAGTTCACGAGTTGGTGAATGAACCGGGTAAACAACTCTTGGGTTCTTGTGTGTGATTGTTTCTTTCTTGTACGTGTGGGTGTGTTAATTTCTTTGTGTTGATTGCAAACGGAGAGCACCAATTTCACAACAAAGCCAAAGAACGGAATGGATGATAGACGAGGCTTTTGCGGTTCTAGACTTGAAGGATGGTATTCCGGTAATTTGCTCCCAAAACACATTCTCCCTAAACTCGATGGGAAAATCGGTCTCATAATTTGTGTAAGTGGGCCAACCCAAAATTCTGTTTATGTCTAAGGAAGTGAGGTGAAACTCCTCTCCACCAAGCCTAAAATACAAGTGTATCAACTGATATGGCCCCCCTGTATCTCCACAAATTTCTGTTGTAAATTCCTTCCTCATAGTGCACAAAAATTCCAAAGTGATCCTTTCGTAAGTTTTCTCATGCAATTCAAGAAAACCACCACAACCAAACCCGGTGTGGAACCTTCTCACATTCGAATAGACATCTAAGGCTTTGAGGGCAGGAATATCCGGGAATTGGGTTGGCCTAATCCTTTTTTGACAAAGGGCGGTAAACCTAGCCACTTCGAAAGGCTCTCTAAACTCAATACCCAAATCATTGAGTGTTGGGTTCAGATTAGGGGTAGGAGATGGTTCCTTTCGGGACCTCTTTGAAACCCTATCAGTAGCTTTTCCTTTTCCCTTCCTTCCTTCCATGAAAATTTTGTAGAAAAAAAATGCTCAAAAACACAGCTAAAGTAGAAAGAAAGTAGATTACCCGAAGAAATTTGTGTTGAAAGGCTTGAAATCTTTGTTGAACAGCCACAAGACACCCAAAAGCTCCTTCCTTGTACCTTAATTCGGAGTAATCCCTTTGAATTTATGAAATGGGTGAAGGGTTTCTTTGGAATTTCGGAATTGGGGTTTTAGGAGGGTTTTGGGATGATTTTGATGGGAGAGAATTGTTTGAATGGTGGATTTGAGGATGATTGAGGGTTGTATTGTGGGTTAAAATGGTGGAGAAGTGGGTTTTTAAAGTAGGTGGGGCGGAGGAATTGATGGAGAATTGAAGAAGATGAAGTGAATGAGGGAGGAGGGAGAGAGGCACGTCTTTTTGACTGAAATGACGCAACTCCCCAGGCGATATGCACAGTCGTGTCAATGGATTTGCACGGCCGCTCCCTTCTTCTGAGTCAACTCTTCCTGACTCGATATGAACTGCACGACCGCTCCAATGCACGCTGCACGGCCGTGCTAACCAATATTCACCACTTTTAATTTTTTTTCTTTTTCTCTCAATTTTTTTGTATACCTATAAAACAAAGTTAGCAAAATAATACTAATAAAAAATGAAATAATATAAAATAAAGTAAAATATAAAGAAATAAAATAAAGTAAAAAAAAAATAATTCATCGGTTACCATCCCGATGATGCTTGTTTTAGGTCCTTAGCTTGACCCCATTTTGGTAGTAGGAGATGTGTGATATTTAGTTGGCCTTTTGTCATTGACAACTTGCCACTGCAACCCTTACGGAGTAATTAGTATCTTTTGCGGTAGACATTTCTTCCATCTCGACTTTTTGGGTAGAACAAGTGACCTATAGTCTTTGCACTTTCGAAAATTCGAAGTGACCTCCTTCTTTGCTCTTTTTGATTTTTTCACTGCACTGTTAGTTTCAGGACATGCAGAAATATCTGTAGCATTATTATTATTGTTGCAAATCAAAGGTTCAATAATTATGGGATCATTTTATATTCTTTCCTTTGATTGCGATTCCTCACCCATCCAATTTTCTTCACTTGGGGTGTAGGTCTCAATGTAGGGATCCTCGAGATCTGATCTATGCATACTGAATTTGAATTTTTCTTTCCACACATTTAGGGAAAATGTGCCATTTTCACATTTATGATTGCCCCCGCAGTAGCAAGAAATGGCCTTCCTAGAATGACGGGAATTTGATGGTCTTCCGCCATATCTAGGATCACAAAGTCGACAGGGATGATCAAATTCCCTACCCGACATGGCATGTTTTCCATAATACCAACGGGGTATTGAACGGGGACAGTACGCCAATTGGAGAGTTATGGTTGTGGGTTTGAGTTCCCCTATACCAAGTCTCTCGCTAACCGATAATGGCATTATACTTACGCTAGCTCCTAAGTCAAGGACAGCGTTATCAATGTTTATTCTGCCGACACAAAAAGGAATAGTGAATGTACCCGGATTCTTCAATTTGAGAGGATTTTTATTTTGCAAGACAGCGCTCACTTCCTCCGCCAACATAACATTCTCATTTTCTTCTAGCCTTTCTTTTTCAGAAATTAATTTTTTCGAAGGTTTAACGGCTAAAGGCATATCTTCATGTTTTTTGAAATATGGAATGTTGACATTAATGGCATCTAGGTTTTCAAGGAATTCATCATAATCCTTGTCTTCTTTTCTAGGGGATTTCGTCCCCGAACTAGTCTCAATCATCGGAGGGATTGGACTAAAATCAATATTTCTAGGGCATTCATTTATCTTTTCTTGCTCATCCCTAGTTTTCACCATGTTAACTTGCTCATTTGGCCTTTAAGGTTGACCGGAAATACTCCCTTGTGACCTACTCGTTAGGATAACTGTTGAGCTTGTTGAGTCTCTAGCATATTATTATGCACTGCTAAGTTATCAAACCTAGCATTTAGAAGTTTAAAGCATTCCCTAAATTCATTATTGATCTTTTCTTGGGAATTTTTATTTTCCACTACGAAATCCATTATAAGATCCAATTTCGATTTAGGGGGGAAGGTACTTGCATTGTTATTGAAATTCTTAGGTGCAAATCCCAGGGGTTGTATAGATGGTTGCGGGTTTAGAAAGTTGTTATTCTTATAGGAGAAGTTGGGGTGATTCCTCCATTCGGGATTGTATGTATTAGAATACATCCCCCCCTTCTGTCCAAAAGAATTTACAAAGTTTACTTGATCATTAGAGTTAATGTCAAGTAACTCGCAGTTATCCGTACTATGTGAGTTAGACCCACACAGTTCACATAACACATTTACATTGGCCACGGGATTGACATTAAGATTTTCAATTTTTTTCAAAAGCATGTCAACCTTAGAAGAGAAGAGTAAGCTGCATCCAACATTATATTTACCGAGGCGTACCTTGTTGTTGCTCCCTCTCATTTGACTATTGATAATGGTTGAATGCAATATTCTCGATAAGGTCGTATGCCTCATCGACTCCCTTGTTCATCAATGCTCCTCTTGCCCAGCGGCATCGATGGTCTCTCTTGTCTTGAATATGAGGCCCAGATTGTAGAAGGTGTGAACAATCAACCACTTTCGAGCCGTGGTGGGGGCACATTACGAGAAGTTCCTTGAACCGCTCCCATGCATCATACAAAGTTTCACTATACGTTTGACAAAAGTTAGTGATCTTTGTGCGTATTTAGGCGGTTTTGCTTGGTGGGAAAAATCGACCAAGGAATGCTTCTTGAATTTGGTCCCATGTTGTCAATGAATTTTGGGGGACCGAATTCAACCATTGTTTCGCCTTATCCTTAAGAGAGAAAGGAAAAGGCGCATTCGAATCGCTTAGGGGTAACATTTTGAATACGTGTGGTATCACAATATTCAAGGAATGTTTGGATGTGGAGATGAGGATCTTGAAGCGGTGCCGCTATATTGGTTATTCATAACCATATGTAAAAGTTGCGGCTTTATCTCGAAAGTGTGCCGCTCAGGCATACGGCACAACGATAGGGATCTAGTTCCTGAGGTACTTGGATTCACGAAGTCAGTAGGGTCCTAGGCGGCGTTTGTTGATCTCCTTCCGCCATATGTTTTCTTAAAGTCTCTTTATATTTTCTTAGTATTTCGTGAAAGCTTCGTTCGGGTTTCGGATCAAAATTGTCAAAGAATGTCCGAGCCCTTTTCATACACTATAAGAAAAATACTTAAAGAGAGATTAAACGTAACAATTTATCGGAAGTAAAAACAAAACAATATGAAAACAAAATAAAACAAAAATTTATGTAGTAAAGACAAAAACTTAAAGTAAACCGTTGTCCCCGGCAACGGCGCCAAGCTTGTTCGGTTGTTAACCTAACGGATTATTTAATATCCGCAGCGCACGGGCTATTGCAATATAGCGGGTGCAAGTACGGGTCGATTCCACAGAGACAGGGTTTACTTAGGAATTATTTTTGTCTTTCTTAAAATTATAGAAAAGATTGGGGGGGGGAGATAAAGTTTGATTTTGGAAAATAGAAAGAACATAAGCGAGAAAATACTTTAATAAAACTCTATAAAACAAAGCATTCTCGGGATTGAAAATCATACCACATAATCTTGTTCATCAAATTGTCATTGTCTTGGAAATATAGGTTTTCATAAAAATCAAGGATGGTATGTTAGGCCTACGCTACTTCGGGTTAAGACAGTGGCGTTTGTATTCTTCGCTAATTATGTCCTAAGCTGTTTTGAGATTTCCGTTTATGTTACTCCCGCCATGTCACAAACGGGCATTCCAGGCTTATCTCTAGCTGACCATAATTAGTAATAATCCACTAAGAACGAGAGTCATCATACTTTTCATTAAAGGAACATCCACTAGGCCGTTGAACTACTTTCGTGATCAATGGAACCTAGTTTCTTTATATGGTTCAGTCAATCGAGATTCTCCAGCTAGGTCCATCTCTCGATTGGCTGAATCATACAAGTTGGGCGTCTCTAAAATGTAAGACATTTAGAGATTAATATAAAGAAATTGTTTAGATGAAGATAGAAGACAGGACTTCTTTTATTTTAAGATGATGAACATGTATGCTTTTGAGTTTCCACCCCAAGAACAAGGGGATTTACTCACTAGCCATCTAAAACAAATAAACAATTAAAATAGAGAATAGAGTAAGAAAACTTATGATGAAATAGAAGACAAATGGCTGGAAATAATGCTTCACTTTATTGCTCTTCTTCAGAAAGTAACTTCAAGAACAAAATGTAGACTTTGATCTTCAAATAATCTTTGGAAATCAATATCACAAGTATTTGTGTTTAATCTCTAATGAATATACTATGGAATATCGGTAAATTTCTATATCTAAGGCTGAGTACAAGAGGTCTTTTTATAAGGGGAGGAAACTCTTCAAGAAGGTGCCTCCAAAGGTTCCTTTACATCTCTGCGATCACGACCTTACACGGCGTGCACCCAGCGCCGGATTTGAATTTGGAAAGACACACGGCCGCTCCTCATTCGGCTCACGGCCGCTCCAATGTCAACATGGCCGAGTCCATTTCAAGGCTCGGCCACTCACGTTTAGGGAGCCCAAAATGGCCTGTCATGGCTTGAGTGCACGGCCGCTCCTCCATCTTTGCACGGCCAGCTCCACGGATTTGGCTTTGTGTGTTTGATTTGTTTGGTGCTCCTCCATGCCTTTTAGCTTAAAGTATCCAAGCATCCTTTCGTCCATAAAAAAGGCTCTAAAACTGTCTAAAATGCATAAAACATACCAAAGACGTAAATCTAATAAATATAAAAAGTAGCTAAAAAGTACTTACAATGAAATTAGAATGATGATTTATCTAGGTAAAAGTATATAAAACTTAGGATAAATGACTATATAATAGTCACTTATCATATGCCCTACCTTCATATATTGATACCTTTCTTATTATACCTTTATGCCTAGGTTCATTATATTCATGACCAACTTGCTCATCATCAATGTTCTCCGTCTTTGCTTGCCCTTGTTGACACGACACTTCTTGTTCCTTGCTAGCGGAGACAGTTGGAGCGTCTTATTGTAAAAATATGTTTATTTACACCAAATAAAACATCAAAAATCAATATAACAAATACTTTAATTAGAAATGCAAGTAGGGTAATTCTCTAAGTTAGGTGAATTTTGTTTCATTATTTTTGTTTCTTCAACAAAGTTAAGAGTTTGGAAAATACATCTAATATAACAAATACTACAAGCTTTCATAGATAATTTTCATTTCTCACATTTTATCATCTTTATATGTTTAATATCAACATATGAGAAGCAAGCACAACTTCACTTAAAGCGTCAAAAATCAATAATAATTATAAAATAAAAATATTACGCCCAAAGTTACGAGGTATCGGCTACAAATGGCCGAATTAAACACATTTATAGGCTATGAATGGTGAAATTACTAAAACTTTCGGGAGGTAGTGGGCGACAAATATGCATAATTTTGTTATATCAAAGCAATAATAATAATCTTTTTATATCTCTCATCTAAATCGGGATCAACCTACAGAAAGTACTTGCATGATTTTGTTAGATCCTTTAATTTAAACAAACAAACAAGCAAAAAAATCAACCTTAATACAGCATAATCATAAATTAAAAGCTTGAATTGAAAAATCTATAAACCCTAGATCTATAATTTCAAAAAATTTACCTCATAAAATGGGCATACAACAAACCTTCGTCACGGATTATCATCACTCCACGATGTCCCACGTAGGTGCCCTAACATGACAATATCATTGCTTCATTCCACCATTTTTGGAGTGAAAATCGAGATCCATCTTGTGAATCACCACTTACTTCAAACTCATTTCGTTCATTTCTTCTCCCTTCCATCGCATTTTCAAGCTTTGTCTGTCACAATCGCCTACGATTTAACCCTAGATTTGCAACAACAATCTTCAATTTTGGCCCTAATTTCCTTTGCGCGGCATTATAAAGATGATGGTGTTGGACGACGTCGTAACGAAACCAAACGACGTAGTTTCAATTTATTCTAGTCGAAAAATTTCAAGCTGGGCTAATTTATTACACATACTCAACTGACCAATTCAACTCGAACGCCAAGTTAGCTAGTCCATTAGTTTTGGACGGCAACTTGCAGGAGTTCAAATTTCCATAAATTATTTATAAATACGGGAATTTATATGACAATTAATTTATATAGGTACATATCTAAATTTTAAAGATAAGTAAAGGAGATATTTCTATATTTTCCCTTATTTTTGTGCACGGAGTATCACTCTAAAATAATCATGTCTTGAGAAAATCAGAACCGGCGAAGAAAAGTTAAGCCACATTTGCTGATTGGTTATGTTGGTTGCAACGAAACAAATATTCCCAACTGAATTTTGAACCCTTGTTAAACCTAGTTAACCTTTTTCAAAAAAACAAACTACTTCTCGCCGCTTCTACTTCTGTTTCTCTCCACAGAAAAATGAACCAAAGTTCGTCCCGTACACAACGAAACCGCCTGCCACCGCAAAATTCCAACGGCCACCATCACCTAGTTCAAGTCTGTCCCCACCACCACCATCACCACTGCCGCCGCTGCCACCACCACCAGCACCACCCTTGAATCCAAGTTCGTCCTGTCCACAACTAGCCCCCCGGCAACCACAACGATATCAACCACCATCTTCGTCTTTGAATCCAAGTCCATCCCGTCCAGCCGACCACACAAACGGCCACCACGACCACCGCCATCTAAGTCTTCTTGTCCAACTCCGTCCCCACCAGCACCACCACCACCATTGAATCCAGAAGTACGAAGAGGGAGTCGCTGGGTTTTGAGCCTTCTGGTGATGGTTTTATGAGAGCACGAAAGCTAGAAAAGGACGAGGAACCACCAATTCTTGAAAATGGTAATCCGGCAAGAATTTTTAAATATCATGAGCTTACCTACATAACTTTGAATTCAATGAGAAATAGAGCATTGAAAATCCTACATAGAATGATCGATTCACCATCAGAAAATCAATATAATCAACAAGAATATCAAGATCCACTTGTTCACAAATGGGAATCAAATGAAGACACATGGAAAGGTTACCCATTGTTTTTAAAATCGTTAAAAGAAGATTTCCCATTTATTTCTATCCATAATCATATTTCATCTCTCAAGTTCTTCAAGAAATCCATGCTGGATCGCTTAGAACGAGAACAAAAGATGGAGATTCTCCGGAACAGGCGGTGGCGTGAACTCCGGGAGGACCGCCGGCAGGAGGGAGTCGAGAAGGAATGTGAATTGACTGATGAACAAAAAGACGATTTTGTCCGGTCGTTGATCACCTCCCCTGCACCAACTACAGATTCAGAGGAAGGTTAATCTTTTAAATGCATTCTTAGAATCATGAAATGAAGTCATTCTTGGTAGCTCAGCTTACTTAGAGTGGATATGAACAGTATAGTAGCAAATCATGGGCAGTTTTACCTTATTCAATTGTTTTTTGTTATTCCCTTATGATCTGTTTGATGATATCAGTATTGGCTCTATTCCTATAAGAATATGATGTTATTCTAACTTTAATCCTCATTTATAAAAGAAAATAAAAAAATTAAAATAAACTTTTTTAGAATTGTGTGATTTTTAATTCTACATTGCTTGTACCTATATAAATATAAAGTAAACATTAAAGCTATTTTTTCTTCTTTAAAAACTCAAAACTTAGGGCAACCTCAATGGTAGAAAAGAGAGTTTTCTGGATGAGGTTTCTGGGTATGTGGCAGCCACATCAGCAAGAGAGAGAGGGGGAGAATGTGTGAACTAGGAGTGTAGAGTGGTTCGGATTGGTAGCGGTTCGGAGGCAAGGACCAGAATCAGAAGCTAATGCGATTTAGTTCGGTTTTCAAGCGATAGTGGTTTGGTTCGGTTTCAAAAATTGTCAAACAGGTGTGGTTCGGTTTGGTAGCGATTTGGACCCTCAAACCACGGTTCGAGACCGTTGCTTCGAGCCAAACCAGCCAGGCAGAACGTATAAACCATGAGACCACCGCAAAGCATTTCAATATTAGCAAGTAGATATGTATATCTTTCATTTTCACCTTACATTTAGATTAAAAACTCCTAATTCTATTCATGGATTTTAGCCCATAATTCTTTTTCTTTTGGTTAATCTTCTTGTAATAATGTTAATTTACTCTTTAGCACATACCATTACAAATACTCAAATGGTTGTTATTATAAACATTGAAGCACATTTTCAAGTTGTGTTTAAATACTTAATCTCTTATTTATGTTATGTTTGGAAAATACAAACAAACATGACAATGAATTGTGTAGTTTGAAACCATGTTCTAATTAATGGTTTAAACAATGTTCTATTTAGTGGTTTGAACCGTGGTTCGAATTGTGGTTTAAACCGCGGTTCGAACCAAACCGAATCAAACCATGGCGGTTTGGTTCGGTTCGGTTTGAATTTTTTCATGGTTCGATTCGGTTTGAGATTTTAAAAGATGACTAGTGGTTGAATCAGTAAATTGTCTCGTCGAATCAAACCAAACCGAACCACCCTAGTGTGAAAGCTCGCTCCATGCCTATCTAGCGGTTTAGCAGACAAGTATGTTCCCTTTTTTTTTTTTTTGCAAATTGAACATTTAAAAAAAAATCGTATATATTATACCAAAATAAATTTTCATTTTCTATTTTTCCCTCAATTAAATGTCAATTTTAAAAAAAGTGTTTCTAAAAAACTTTGAAAAGGTTTATGAGTGTGGAGAAAAAAAGGTTTTAGAATTTTATAGAAATGAGAAGGTAAAAAGTGGTTATTTGACGGACTCATAAACAATTTGAAGGGGTTTATTAGTAAAGATGACCTTGAAAGGAAAATATGACGGTTATTAGGGATGAAAGAAGCAAAATTTTAAAAAGCGCCAGACGGATGTTAGGCGGTGGAGTTGGGGCCGAGCGCTTAAGCGGGAGGACTGTCGAGTTAAGTCGAGATTAGTCGGGGCCACCTGAGGGGCTTAGAACTAGGCCCTAAGCGTTGGAGAGGCGCAGCGGCCTTAGCAGGCGGGGTCTTTTAGAGCACCGAAAAGAAGTGTGCTTATACTTTTTTTCTATCTCAACTCAGATGTTTATGAAAATTTTGGTTTAAGGGTTACTTCGATTTTTTTTTTAAAATATAGCTTTTTAAAAATTTATATTCCAAAATAACATTATTAAAAGTTTAAGTACCAAACTAACACTTTTCAGCAAATTCGGAATTGGTAATTACGGATTAATGCATTCGGAATTACCAATTTCGGATTTTGGTTTTTTTTTTTTTCCAAAGCTTGAATTTTCCAAAATAATATTTTCGTTAATAGGGAGCGATCGCTCTTCTAGTATGAGCGATCGCTCTGTGTATTAGCGTTACAAATTTGGGATTAAACTTATTTTTTGCAAGCGATTAAATTAGCAAATGGATATTTTAAGAAAAATAGCGACGATCGCGTTTTATGGGCGTGGCTCTTGTGTAATCCCGGTATTAGTAATTTCGGGCTTTATTATTTTTTAATGCGATGATTGACTGAATTGAATTAAGTAATTGATTTTTTGAAAAATTCAAATTCGGAAATGCTAATTCGGATTGCTTTACAAAACTGCCACTTCTTTCCGGCAAATCTGTAAACGACCATACATAATCAAAACTCGGTGAAGTAGAAGGAAAGAAGGAAGAAGAAAAGTAAAGCTTAAAGGTGAATTTTTTCCAAAAAAATGCGAAAATTCAAGAAGTTGACTTAAAGTTCAAGAAGAAGAGAAGATAGGTGATGTTAAGAAGGTACATTTAATCCCTCTTAATTTTTGTTTGAAATTTAAATTTAGTATTTATTTGTGAATTTTTTCATGTAAATGTTAGTGATATTTGTTAAATTAGATTCCTTTTAAAATTTATTTTTCCAATCTATTTAGGAATAAATACTGGTGAGTTCCACTTATTTTCATGTGTTATTGGGGAGGAGATGATGGGCGCGTTTGAAGGTGTCCATCATCTCCTCCCAATAACATAATAAGTGGAACTTCCAACATGAAATTGAAAGAGAACAATTCTGCCCTGATATAAATGACAAAAAATCAAATAAATACTAAATTCTTGAAATTTCAAACAAGCCAGAGGGATTAAATGTACTAACTAATCACCTATACCTTCTGTTCTTCTTGAGCATGTAATTTCAACTTCTTGAATACCAATTTTTGAAAAGTACACCTACTACTCTTCTTCTTCCTTCTTCCTTCTACTTCCTTGAGTTTTAATTATGTGTGGGTTGATTCTTGGAAAAAAGTGTTTTAATAACAAATCGAATTATGACTAAGGCCATATTTTTCAAATCAAACCCTAATTGCTTAATTCAGTGTCGATTCAACCGATATTAAAAATAATTACAAATACGGATTACATTAAGCAAGCCCCGCAAGCTGGCCGATCGCCAGTATTTTTTCAGAAAATATCCATTGTCATGAACTAGATCGATTTTACAAAAAAAAAAAAAAGGGTATGGCAACGCCCAGCCTTAAACGTCGCTCATACTGGCGATAAACTCTAATAACGAAATATTATTTTGGAAAAACCATTTGAAAAAAAAAAAAACAAAATCACAAATTGGTAGTCGGAAATGCATTAATCGAGTACAATTCGAATTCTGGTGAAAGTGTTGGTTCGTTAGGCTTAATGACTTTAATATTGGATACTTGGAATATAAGTACAAGTATTTTAAAAAAATATTACAAACCAAAATTTTCATAAACATCTTGAGGATAGAAAAAGAATATGCTTCATAGATGTTAAAAGACATTGGCAATCTCGATGCCTGTTAAGCCCGATGCAGTCATCTCGGTAGTCCGTAGCTACGGCTCGTGGCTGGCGTCCGTGCGGCATTTTTATAGAAATACAGCTGTTTCGTCCCGTCATGTTTTCGAGGTCGTAGCTTTACTAATAGGCATTTCAAATATGTTATAGTCCGTCGAATAAACACCTAATTTCTATAAAGAACCTTTTTTTCTCCACGCTCATAAACCTTTTTCAGATTTAGAAAACACTTTTAAAGTGACATTTAATTGAGGAAAAAATTTATTTTATTAAATGTTATACTATTTTTTTTAAATGTTATTTACAAAAAAAAAAAAAAAGGAATTTGATACTGTCTGCTAAACACGCTAGATAGGCATGGAGGATTCACTAAGTGGCAAATGGTCCGGTTGATTGAATGAGACAATTACGAGCCATAGCTGTAATCATCGGTTTGGAAAATCACCTGGCAAACTCAGCATCGAAAAAATTCAACAAACCAGGAACACATGTGGTTTGATTCGGTTTTAGTTCATTCCTTGATTTAAACATAATTCGAACCACGGTTCAAACCACTAAATAGAACATTGGCAAACCATTAATTAGAACATGGTTTCAAGCTACACAATTCGTGTCATGTTTGTTTGTATTTCAAACATAACATAAATAAGAAGATTAAATATTTAAACACAACTTAGCTCAATATTCCATCTATAACAACCATTTAGTATTTGCTATTAGTATGTGCTTAAAAAATTAACATTACAGGTAGCAAGGTATGGCTAAATCCATGAATACATTGAGTTTAATACAAATGTAGGTAATAATGAAAGATATACATATCTACGGTAATATTGAAGCGGTTTGGTGGTTTATTGATTTTGGTGGTTGGTCTCTGTGTGCCGTATTTGAGAATTAAATCGACAAGCGGCCACCTTGTTAAACGGTGGCGCTCACCTGTGCCGGCGTAGTTGATTTGGTGGAGATTGAGCTGATTAGCTTTCAAACAACTACCTTTAGATCCCTCTCTCTCTCTTGCTGATGCTTAGGCTGCCACATATGAAACCTCATCAGAAAACTCTCTTTTCTACCGTGAGTTGCCTAAGTTTTGAGTTTTTAAAGAAGAAAAAATAGCTTTAATATTTGCTTTATATATTTATAGGTACAAGCAATGTAGAATTAAAAATCACACAATTCTAAAAAGTTTATTTTAATTTTTTTATTTTCTTTTATAAATGAGGATAAAGTTAGAATAACATCATAATATACTTATAGGAATAGAGCCAATACAGTATCATCAAACAGATCATAGGGAATAACAAAAAACAATTGAATAAGGTAAAACTGCCCATGATTTGCTACTATACTGTTCATATCCACTCTAAGTAAGCTGACTGCAAGAATGACTTCATTTCATGATTCTAAAGATGCATTTAAAGATTGAAGCCTTCCTCTGAATCTAGTTGTGCAGGGAAGGCGATCAGCTGACCGGACAAACGTTCATCGGTCAATTCGCATTCTTCTCGACTCCCTCACCTTTCGAGTTCACATACACCACTTCAGTCGGAGAATCTCTCAAATAACTGTTCTCGTTCTAAGCATGAATTTCTTGAAAACGAATGAAATATGATTATGGATAAATAAATGGGAAATCTTCTTTTAACGATTTTAAAAACGATAAGATGACTTTTCGTAATGTTTCATTTGATTCCCGTATGTGAACGAGTGGATCTTGATATTCTTATTGATTATATTGATTTTCTGATGGTGAAATCGATCATTCTATGTAAGGATTTTCAATGCTCTATTTCTCATTGAATTCAAAGTTAAGTGTAGGTAAGCTCACTGATCTTTAAAAATTCTTGCCGGATTACCGTTTTCAAGAATTGGTGGTTTCCTCGTCCTTTTCTAGCTTTCGTGCTTTCTCATGAAACCATCACCAGAAGGCTCAAAAACGCCAGCGAGCTCCTCTTCGTACTTCTGGATTCAATGGTGGTGGTGGTGGTATGTGTGGGGCGAATTGGACAAGAAGACTTAGATGGTGGTGGTGGTCGTGGTGATAAGCCGTTTGTGTAGGTGCGCGTTAAGGACGGGATGGAACTTGGATTCAAGACGAAGATGGTGGTTGATATCGTTGTGGTTGGGGGTCTAGTTGTGGACAGGACGAACTTGGATTCAAATAGAGGTGAGTAGCTGGTGGTGGTGGCAGCGGCGGCAGGTGGTGATGTACATGGTGAGGACAGACTCTTGAACTAGGTGATGGTGGCCCGTTGGAGATTTTTGCAGTGGCAGGCGGTTTAGTTTGTACGGGACAAACTTTGGTTCATTTTTCTGTGGAGAGAAACAGAAGTAGAAGCGGCGAGAAGTAGTTTGTTTTTGAAAAAGGTTAACTAGGTTTAACAAGGGTTCAAAATTCAGTTGGGAATATTTGTTTCGTTGCAACCAACATAACCAATCAGCAAATGTGGCTTAACTTTTCTTCGCCGGTTCTGATTTTCTCAAGACATGATTATTTTAGAGTGATACTCCGTGCACAAAAAATAAGGGAAAATATAGAAATATCTCCTTTACTTATCTTTAAAATTTAGATATGTACCTATATAAATTAATTGTCATATAAATTCCCGTATTTATAAATAATTTATGGAAATTTGAACTCCGTCAAGTTGCCGTCCAAAAACTAATGGACTAGCTAACTTGGCGTTCGAGTTGAATTGGTCAGTTGAGTATGTGTAATAAATTAGCCCAGTTGAAATTTTCTGACTAGGATAAATTGAAACTACGTCGTTTGGTTTCGTGTTACGACGTCGTCCAACACCATCATCTTGATAATGCCTGCGCAAAGGAAATTAAGGCCAAAATTGAAGATTGTTGTTGCAAATCTAGGGTTAAATCAGAGGCGATTGTGGCAGACAAAGCTTGAAAACGCGATGGAAAGGAGAAGAGATGAACGAATTGAGCTTGAAGTAAGTGGTGATTCACAAGATGGATCTGATTTTCGACTCCAAAATGGTGTAATGAAGCAATGTTATTGTCATGTTAGGGAACCTATGTGGACATCGTGGAGTGATGATAATCCAGGACGAAGGTTTGTTGTATGCCCATTTTATGAGGTAATTTTTTGAAATTATAGATCTAGGGTTTATAGATTTTTCAATTCAGTTTTTAATTTATGATTATGCTGTATTAAGGTTGATTTTTTTGCTTGTTTGTTTGTTTAAATTAAAGGATCTAACAAAATCATGCAAGTACTTTCGGTAGGTTGATCCTGATTTAGATGAGAGATATAAAAAGATTATTATTATTGCTTTGATATAACAAAATTATGCATATTTGTCAGCCACTACCTCCCGAAAGTTTTAGTAATTTCAGCCATTCATAGCCTATAAATGTGTTTAATTCGGCCATTTGTAGCTGATACCTGTAACTTTGGGCAGTAATATTTTTATTTTATAATTATTATTGATTTTTGACGTTTTAAGTGAAGTTGTGCTTGCTTCCCTTGTTATGTTGATATTAAACATATAAAGATGATAAAATGTGAGAAATGAAAATTATCTATGAAAGCTTGTAGTATTTGTTATATTAGATGTATTTTCCAAACTCTTAACTTTGCTTGGAAGAAACAAAAATAATGAAACAAAATTCACCTAACTTAGAGAATTACCCTACTTGCATTTCTAATTAAAGTATTTGTTATATTGATTTTTGATGTTTTATTTGCAGTCAAACATATTTTTACAATAAGACGTCCAACTGTCTCCGCTAGCAAGGAACAAGAAGTGTCGTGTCAACAAGGGCAAGCAGCATCGGAGAACATTGATGATGAGCAAGTTGGTCATGAATATAATGAACCTAGGCATGAAGGGTATAGTGAAGAAAGGTATCAATATATGAAGGTAGGCATATGATAAGTGACTATTATATAGTCATTTATCCTAAGTTTTATATACTTTTACCTAGATAAATCATCATTCTAATTTCATTGTAAGTACTTTTTAGCTACTTTTTTATATTTATTAGATTTACGTCTTTTGGTATGTTTTATGCATTTTAGACAGGTTTTAGAGCCTTTTTATGGACGAAAGGATGCTTGGATACTTTAAGCTAAAAGGCATGGAGGAGCACCAAACAAATCAAACACACAAAGCCAAATCCAGGTGGAGCGGCCGTGCAGCATATGGAGGAGCGGCCGTGCACTCAAGCCATGACAGGCCATTTGTGGCCCCTAAAACGTGGAGTGGCCGAGCCTTGAAATGGACCTGGCCATGTTGACATTGGAGCGGCCGTGCAGCTGAATGAGGAGCGGCCGTGTAAGTCTTCCAAATTCAAATCTGGCGCCAAGGGTGCACGGCCGTGTAAGGTCGTGACTGCAGATTAAAAGGAACCTTTTGGAGGCACCTTCTTGAAGAGTTTCCTCCCCCTTATAAAAAGACCTCTTGTACTCAGTCTTAGATATAGAAATTTACTGATATTCCATAGTATATTCATTAGAGATTAAACACAAATACTTGTGATATTGATTTCCAAAGATTATTTGAAGATCAAAGTCTACATTTTGTTCTTGAAGTTACTTTGGAAGAAGAGCAATAAAGTGAAGCATTATTTCCAGCCATTTGTCTTCTATTTCATCATAAGTTTTCTTACTCTATTCTCTATTTTAATTGTTTATTTGTTTTAGATGGCTAGTGAGTAAATCCCCCTTGTTCTTGGGGTTGGAAACTCAAAAGCATACATGTTCATCATCTTAAAATAAAAGAAGTCCTGTCTTCTATCTTCATCTAAACAATTTCTTTATATTAATCTCTAAATGTCTTACATTTTAGAGACGTCCAACTTGTATGATTCAGTCAATTGAGAGATGGACCTAGCGGAGAATCTCGATTGACGGAACCATATAAAGAAACTAGGTTCCATTGATCACGAAAGTAGTTCAACGGCCTAGGGATGTTCCTTTAATGAAAAGTATGATGACTCTCGTTCTTAGTGGATTATTACTAATTATGGTCAGCTAGAGATAAGCCGGAATGCCCGTTTGTGACATGGCGGGAGTAACATAAACGGAAATCTCAAACAGTTAGGACATAATTAGTGAAGAATACAAACGCTACCGGTCTTAACCCGAAGTAGTGTAGGCCTAACATACCATCCTTGATTTTTATGAAAACCTATATTTCCAAGACAATGACAATTTGATGAACAAGATTATGTGTATGATTTTCAATCCCGAGAATGCTTTGTTTTATAGAGTTTTATTAAAGTATTTTCTGTTTATGTTCTTTCTATTTTCCAAAATCAAACTTTATCTCCCCCCCCCAATCTTTTCTATAATTTTAAGAAAGACAAAAATAATTCCTAAGTAAACCCTGTCTCTGTGGAATCGACCCGTACTTGCACCCGCTATATTGCAATAGCCCGTGCGCTTGCGGATATTAAATAATCCGTTAGGTTAACAACCGAACAAGTTTTTGGCGCCGTTGCCGGGGACAACGGTTTACTTTAAGTTTTTGTCTTTACTACATAAATTTTTGTTTTATTTTGTTTTCATATTGTTTTGTTTTTACTTCCGATAAATTGTTACGTTTAATCTCTCTTTAAGTATTTTTCTTATAGTGTATGAAAAGGGCTCGGACATTCTTTGACAATTTTGATCCGAAACCCGAACGAAGCTTTCACGAAATACTAAGAAAATATAAAGAGACTTTAAGAAAACATATGGCGGAAGGAGATCAACAAACGCCAGCTAGGACCCTACGGGACTTCGTAAATCCAAGTACCTCGGGAACTAGATCCCCTATCGTTGTGCCGTATGCCGGAGCGGCACACTTTGAGATAAAGCCGCAACTTTTACATATGGTTATGAATAACCAATATAGCGGCACCGCTTTCGAAGATCCTCATCTCCACATCCAAACATTCCTTGAATATTGTGATACCACACGTATTCAAAATGTTACCAGAAAGCGATTCGAATGCGCCTTTTTCCTTTCTCTCTTAAGGATAAGGCGAAACGTGGTTGAATTCGATCCCCCAAAATTCATTGACAACATGGGACCAAATTCAAGAAGCATTGCTTAGTCGATTTTTCCCACCAAGCAAAACCGCCCAAATACGCACAAAGATCACTAACTTTTGTCAAGCGAGATAGTGAAACTTTGTATGATGCATGGGAGCGGTTCAAGGAACTTCTCAGAATGTGCCCCCACCAACGGGCTCGAAAAAGTGGTTGATTGTTGCAGCACCTTCTTACAACTGGTCTCATATTCAAGACAAGCAGAGACCATTGATGCCGTTGCAAGAGGAGCATTGATGAAACAAAAGGGAGTCGATGAGGCATATGACCTTATCGTAGAATATTGCATTGAACCATTATCAATAGTGCAAATGAGAGGGAGCAGCAACAAGGTGCGCTGGTAAATATAATGTTGATGCGAGTTACTACTTTCTCTCTTCTAACGGTTGACATGCTTTTGAAAAAATTTGAAAATCTTAATGTCAATCCCGTGGCCAATGTAAAATGTGTTATGTGAACCGTGTAGGTCTAACTCACATAGTACGGATAGCTAGCGAGGATTACTTGACATTAACTCTAATGATCAAGTAAACTTTGTATCAAATTCTTTTGGACAAATAAGGGGGATGTATTCTTAATACATACAAATCCCGAATGGAGGAATCACCCCTAACTTCTCCTATAAGGAGATAACAACTTCTTTTCTAAACCCGCAACCATCTATACAACCCCGGGGATTTGCACCTAAGAATTTCAATAACAATGCAAGTACCTTCCCCCTAAATCGAAATTGGATCTTATAATGGATTTCGTAGTGGAAAATAAAAATTCCCAAAGAAAAGATCAATAATGAATTTAGGGAATGCTTTAAACTTCTAAATGCTAGGTTTGATAACTTAGCAATTGGCATGAAATAAGATGCTAGAGACTCAACAAGCTCAACAGCTATCCCAACGAGTAGGCCACAAGGGAGTCTTCCCGATCAACCTCAAAGGCCAAATGAGCAAGTTAACGTGGTAAAAACTAGGGATGAGCAAGAAAAAGATAAATGAATGCCCTAGAAATATTGATTTTAGTCCAATCCCTTCCGATGATTGAGACTAGTTCTGGGACGGAATCCTCTAGGAAAGAAGACAAGGATTATGATGAATTCCTTGGAAAACCCAGATGCCATTAATGTCAACATTCCATATTTCAAAAAACATTTAAGATATGTCTTTAAACTGCTAAAACCTTCGAAAAAATTAATTCTTGAAAAAGAAAGGCTAGAAGAAAATGAGAATGTTGTATTGGCGGAGAAAGTGAGCGCCGTCTTGCAAAATAAAAAAATCCTCCACTAAAGGATCCTGCACATTTACTATTCCTCACAGTCAAGGCGTAATTAAACATTTGATAACGCTTGCCCCGACTTAGGAGCTAGCGTAAGTATAATGCCATTATCGGTTAGCGAGAGACTTGGCATAGGGGAACTCAAAACCCACAACCATAACTCTCCAATTGGCGTAATCGTTCCGTTCAATACCCCGTCGGTATTATGAAACACTTGCCATGCTCCGGGGTAGGGAATTTGGATCATTCCTGCCGACTTTGTGATCCTAGATACGGGGCGGAAGCATCATCAAATTCCCGTCATTCTAGGAAGGCCATTTCTTATGCCACCTATAGGGCAATCATAGATGTGAAAATGGTACCTTTTCCCTAAATGTGGGGAAAGAAAAAGTCGAATTCAAAATGCATAGATCAGATCTCGAGGATCCCTATTTTGAGACCTACACCCCAAGCGAAGAAAATTGGATTGGGCGAGGAATCGCAATCAAAGGAAAGAATAGAAAATGATCCTGCAAATATTGAACCTTTGATTTGCACAATAATAATAATGCTATAGATATTTCCCGCATGTCCCAAAACTAATGAAGGTAATGAAAAAGTCAAAAAGGGCAAAGAGAAGGAGGTCACTTCGAATTTTCGAAAGTGCAAAGACTATAGGTCACTTGTTCTACCCAAGAAGTCGGGATGGAAGAAATGTCTACCGCAAAAGATACTAATTACTCCGGAAGGATTGCATCGGGTGTTATCAATGACAAAAGGCCAACTAAATATCACACATCTCCTACTACCGGAAGGGGGAAAGCTAAGGACCTAAAAACAAGCATCATCTAGATGGTAACCGATGGATTATTTTTACTTTATTTTATTTTATTTTCTTTATATTTTACTTTTATTTTATTTCATTTTTATTAGTATTATTGTGCTAACTTTGTTTATAGGTATAAAAAAATTGAGAAAAAGAAAAAAAATTAAAAGTGGTGAATATTGGTTATACCTAGCGTGGTACCGTGCGGTCAAGACATTGGAGTTCATATCGAGTCGAGAAGAGTTGACTCAGAAGAAGGGAGCGGCCGTGCAAATCCATTGACACGGCTGTGCATATCGCCCGTGGGAGTTGCGTCATTTGTCAGACGTGCCTCTCTCCCCTCCTCCCTCATTCACTTCATCTTCTTCAATTCTCCATCAATTCCTCCGCCCCACCTACTTTAAAAACCCACTTCTCCACCATTTTAACCC
>JAFEMH010006160.1:0-133410 GCA_022495995.1 Adenophora triphylla var. japonica | reverse complement strand
GTAGAGATTTGATGATTTAGGCATGTCGAGAGGAAGTTTTTAACGGATTGCTTCGTACCGGTATGATCAAGCCGTTGGAGAATTATAGTCCTGCTCATCCTAATCCCCATATGGATGCTAGCAAGTACTGTCAATTTCACCAATTCCCAGGGCACACCACAAATTCCTGCATAACCCTTAAAAAGATAATTCAAGGATTGGTGGATGACAAGAAGATTGAGAAATCTCCTCGCCCGAATGTGGTCAGCAATCCTCTGCCAAGTAACAACGTGAATCTTATCGACTTCGGGCAAGACTATTTTGTTAATGTAATAGAGTTTGGGAAGTCAATAGATGAAAGTGATAATGTTGGTTGTAACGAGATTGTGACTGATGTAATCCCATTTTCTGATGAAATGAAAGATAATTGAGGCTATGTGTGGTATCTTGATGATCTGTATGGTTTGAATAATACTGCTGATTATGACGATTAAGAAGAGCATGTGGTTGCCAACACTATATCATCCATGGTTCCTAGATATTCCCCAATCTCCTTGGAGGAACTCAGGATAGCGGCTAATGTAGAGGCGCCCTTGTCCATAAATGTAATAAGGCAGGCGGCATGGCCGTACAGCACTCGTCCAATTCCAATTACGCTAGCAGAGCTCAAGGAGGCCAGCAAGGAATTTGTGGTTGATGATCACCAAGATGTTAATCTGTTGACTCGGTCAGGGAGAATGTGGGGAGTGAATAATTCAGATCCGTCCGGGAAAGGTAAGGCAGTTGCGGTCTCTAATCCTCAGTCCTCTCAGAATTCTTACAGATCGGCGGGAAGCGAAGAAGTCCAAGAAGACCCGAGCCTAACGCACTTGAAGAGAACACAAGCCGATATCTCCTTATGGTCTCTGCTCACATCCTCCTACCCTCACAAACTGAAATTAGAAGAGGCCCTATCCAAAATGAAAGTATCTGTCAACGCCACCCCAAACGAGGCATGTCAGCTGATTGGAACTGCGCAGTATGGGAACATCATTACTTTCACGGATCTCAACCTGCCTGCTTATGGTGCGAAGTACAATGAGTCTCTACATATCACGGTGCCCCTGGAAGGACGGCGGATTCCCCATGTGTTGATAAATAATGGGTCAGCTATGAATGTGCTCCCTGCTAAAATGATGAGTATGTTAGACATTAATGCGCAGAATCTTAAACCATCCAACCAAACCATAAAGGCCTACGATTCGAAATCTAGGGCGGTGTTGGGGATAGTCTCTCTGAATTTGATGTTTGGAGGCAAGGAGATGATGGTAGAATTTCAAGTTATCGACATTCTGGTCACATTCTCAGCATTACTGGGCCGACCTTGGATTCATGAAATTGGAGCGGTAGCCTCCACTCTTCACCAGTGTTTAAAATTTGTGCAAGAAGGAGTGCTGACAACCATTTATGGTGACAGCGTTACGATTGGGGAAACCAGCACCAACACCTTACCAGTAATGGAAATCAAGCTCGACCAGGAAAATCCGATGCTCAGTGGATTCACAATAGAGAAACCTAAAGGGCGGTGCACGCACCATAGATCGACAACATCTTCGAGACAAGATTCCTCTGTGTTGAAAATGCTAAGAGGTATGAGCTATATCCACAGTGCAGGGTGAGGAAAACGCCAACGAGGACCGTGTAGGCTTGTGTTGCCGAAGCCAAGAGAAACAAGCAAGGCACAGGATATGCCGTGACTAGAGAAGATAAGGCGTATGACAAGGCCCGAAGCTTTCAAAGAAAAGATGACCTCGGTGGTAAGAGAGTACAAGAGGCACGAGATGCGCCGTACGGTTGGTCTTTAAACAAGCATTTTGTCAGAGGGGATGGAGATATGTTCGTTTGCCCAGAACCAAGACTGAGCCAAATGGAACAAAGAATGAGAACAATTCGGAGGTTCGCTAGCAGCCAAAACCCGGTGAAGGAAATGTTTGATAGCTTGCCGAAAAGGCCAGGTGTGACCGCCACTTACGAGAACAGCTACCATTTCTGGGGGTCTGATCATGTGAACCAGTTCGAAAAGCTTGCTTTGGGCGAACCCACGATATGCAAAATCCACGGTGCTGACCCTGTGGATATTGATGGTGATTTGACAGATTTGCTTAGAGAGCAGGGGCTGTCAGAGCCTGAGGATGTCATGTTTTTGACAGAAGTACCTACAGGAGGGATGGTTGTTGCTAAAGAGCCAAGTGATTTGATTGACTTTTCCTCTGATAGCGAGGAGGTGGCTATGCTAGAATTTGAGAAAGAACCAGTTGTGGAGCTAAACAGGTTGGAGACTATTGCAGAGGGACCATTACAGAATTGGACTTCGTTCCGAGGACCGGTCGCCGATAGGGAGACTATGATTGAAAATCTTGGGCTCAAGCCTCGTCCTTGTCCCTCCGAGTCTAAATTTGTTCCTCGTGTTTTGAGTCGGTCTCCTGAATCTCTTGTTATTGAATTTGAGTCTTCCGATCGTTCTGATGTCCTCACGACAGAAGACCGTCTTCGAGTTGTAAACACTGTTTTTCCCTATGCTTTGAATAAAATGGTTGACCTTTCTGAGTATCCCGTGATTGCAAATCTAACAATTGAACGCTTAACAAAAAATAATCATCAAGATTTAAAAATAATTAAGCCTAATTCAATTGAAGATAATGCAGACTTAATAGACGAGCAAATTTTAGAAAATGATTCAAAGCAGGTTTGCGAACAAAAGGAAAGCCGGGCCCAAGCTGCCGATGAGGTATTGACAACGGTGAACACAGGGCAGTAGAAGAACCCAAAGAAACGCATTGATTGGTAGATTCTTCTCCGGAGATGAACGGGTTGCCCTGGTTGAATTGCTTAAAGAATATATGGACGTCTTTGCTTGGTCCTACAAAGATATGCCTGGGCTGGATACTTCTATAGTAGAGCACTGGATTCCTTTAGATCCAGAAATTAAGCCGATCAAGCAGAAGTTGAGGCGGATAAAACCTGAATGGTCCTTGCAGGTGAAAGAAGAAATTGAAAAACTACTACGGGTGGGCTTCATCAAAGTGATTGAATATCCGACTTGGTTGGCAAACATTGTAACAGTCACAAAAGCAAACGGAAAGGTTCGGGTCTGCGTAGATTTCCGAGATCTCAATAAGGCTAGTCCCAAAGATGACTTCCCTTTGCCCAACATTGATATGCTAGTAGATGCAACCGCAAACTTCGAGGTCAAGTCCTTCGTTGATGGTTTAGCGGGTTACAATCAGATCAAAATGGCTAAGGAAGATCAGGACAAGACAGCGTTTACAACTCCATGGGGTACTTATTGTTACACAGTAATGCCGTTTGGACTGAAGAATGCTGGGGCTACCTATCAGAGAGCCGTCACTACCCTGTTTCATGACATGATCCTCAAGGAGATTGAAGTGTATGTAGATGATATGATTATTCACTCGAAAGGGTCAGATGGACAGCATTTCATTGATTTGAGGAAATTCTTCAACAGACTCCGAGAGCACTCCATGAGACTAAACCTAGCCAAGTGCACCTTTGGGGTTATTCGAGGTAAGGTCCTGGGGTATATGGTCACAGAACGCGGCATTGAAGTAGATACCAGAAAGGTCAAGGCAATCGTTGAAATGGAACCGCCCAGAACTGTCTCTGAGGTAAAAGGATTCATGGGTCGATTACAATACATTAGCAGATTTGTCAACCAACTGACCTCCATGTGCGAGCCGATCTTCAAGCTACTAAAAAAGAATCAGGAAGTAGTTTGGAATGAGGAATGCCAATTGGCCTTCGAGAGGAACAAAGCTTACCTTGTCAATCCTCCTATTCTTTGTCCACCTCATGGGAGCAAGCCTTTATTGCTATACTTGACGGTCACAGACACAGCCACTGGGGCTATGCTAGCACAAGAGAAGAAGGATTCAAAGATTGAGAATGCCATATACTTTGTTAGCCGCAAATTCCAAGGTAGCAAGTTGAATTACTCTGCCCTCGAGAAGACATGCGCAGCTCTGGTCTGGGTGGTCGGAAAGCTAAAGCACTATATGCTATCCCACACTGTACATTTGGTCTCCAAGATGGACCCAATCAGATACCTGTTCCAAGGTGACAGAGGTAACATCTCCACCAGATTGGCAAAGTGGACTTTCTTCTTGGCTGAGTTTGATATCAAGTATGTGATCCGGAAATCTATCAAAGGACAGGATTTGGCGGATCAGTTGGCTGACTTCCCCAGAACAGAAGCCCGAGGACCAGATCTCCAATTTCCAGACGAGGGGATTCTTGCTATAGAAAGCGGCAACCGGTGGCAGTTATTCTTTGATGGAGCAGCGAACAAAAGAGGTAATGGCATCGGGATGGTACTAGTAGATCTGAATGACATGCATACCCCCATAGCTATCAAGCTGAACTTCTCGGTTACCAACAATGCCGCCGAGTACGAAGCTTGCATAGCTGGTCTAGAGGCTGCCCTCGAACAACACGTGAAAGAGTTAGAAGTATTCGGTGATTCCCAATTGATAATCAATTAGGCTGCCAACAAATGGAAAATTATAGATCCGTGTCTCCAGAAGTACCATGCTTACATCGCAGAACTCGTTGGTCAGTTCAAGAAAGTGTCATTCCAGTTCCTGCCACGAGACAAGAACAGATTTGCCAATGCCCTAGCTACTCTGGCCTCTTTGGTAGAAATCCCGGAAGGAATGTCGATCAAACCGTTCAGGGTCGGTAGGCGAGAAAATCCTGCATATTGTTGCGAAATTGATATTGAAACCGTCAGTGAGCCGTGGTACAACCAGATCTTTCAATATCTCAAGCATGGTGAAGCATCCTTCCCTGTTGACAAAGAAGGAGACTTAAAAGGTGTCCATACCAAAAGCTTGCAAGCTCTAAAGAGATTATCAGCGCAGTACGTCATACTTGGCAATGAGCTATGGAAGAAAAGGGAAGGTTGCCCACTCCTGTTCTATATCAGCAAAGAAAAGGCCCAAAGAGTAATGGAAGATGTTAATAACGGTGCCTGCGGACCTCATATGAACGCTCAATCCCTTATGCATAGCATCATCAGGCTGGGTTACTTCTGGATCACTATGGAGACTGATTGCATCCAGTTTGTGCGGACTTGTGATAAATGCCAGCGATTCTCCAACCTTAATCATATCCCTCCTCATGACCTTTACTGTATGACAACTCCGTGGCCCTTCGCAACATGGGGAATTGATGTCATTGGGAAAATAACTCCGCCCGGGAGCAATGGACATTCGTTTGTATTGGTTGCGGTAGATTACTTCACAAAGTGGGTAGAAGCTGCGTCTTACAAAGTGCTCACAGCTAAGAAGGTCGCTCGCTTCATAAAGGGTCAAACTGCGTCTTACAAAGTGCTCACAGCTAAGAAGGTCACTCGCTTCATAAAGGGTCAAGCGCCATAAATCTGCCGCTACGGAGTCCCAAATGAGATTATTTCTGACAATGGAACCCATTTCGAAGGAGAAACTGATCGATTACTCACTGAATACAGGGTCAAGCGCCATAAATCTTCACCTTACAGACCGCAGACGAATGGTGCTGTTGAGGCTGCCAATAAGAACTTGGAAAGAATCATTAAGAAAATGGCCGAACAAGGAAGGGATTGGCCAGAGAAGCTGCATTTAGCATTATGGGGCTACCGCACTTCAATTCGAACTGCCACCGGTGCAACTCCATACGCTCTGACTTACGGAATGGAGGCTGTCATGCCTATTGAATTAGAAATTCCATCCCTCAGGGTCTTGCTCGAAAATGAGGTGAATGAGATTGAATGGCTCCAAAGTCGATACAATGAATTGGCTCTGTTAGACGAACGCAGACTAAAAGCCATGGAGCATAACCGGGCGTACCAGAGAAGAATGGCCCGTGCTTTTGACAAGAAAGTGAAACCCAGGGATATCAAGGTTGGTGATCTGGTCCTTAAGATGAAGCCCTCGAATCAGAGCAGTGCATTGGGCAAATGGGCACCTGTTTGGGTCGGACCGTTTCTAGTGAAGAAAATATTCACCGGAGGAGCTATGCAGCTGACAGACTTAGATGGAAACCCATTTCTGCACCCCATCAACGGCAACAAGTTGCGGAGGTATTATGTATGATCGAGTCTTTTTCCCCCTCTAAAAAAATAATAAAAAAATAAATAATAAAAAAAAGAAAAAATGATGAGAAATAAAGGCGCAACAAAATTGTCCCAGATGAGACTGAAAACCTCTCAAAAGGCAGTCCATGCAAAAATAAGGGACGCGCCCGGTGCTAAAGAATATACCCAGCTAGACCGAAAACCCTAAAAAGGGCGGTCTAGGTAAAAAATAGGGTCGCACCATGTCCCCCTTCTATCTTCCCCTTTCTTAAACACAAATTTGATTGAGTCGAACTACGGAGACCTGAGCCCCTTAGTTCTCTTACAAAAGGGGAACGTAGGCAACCACTTGTGGTTCGGTCTAAATCGCTGCAAAACCTCTTATCTGGCCAAAATGTGTTTTGATTACAGTTCCAAAGTTTTTCAAAGGTTCATTCTGAGTTAATATTCTTTTTGATGAGTTCAAGCACGGCCTACTTTTGACTCAAACAACTTGCTGCGAATAAAAGTAATAAATTTTCAACATCTATTTCGTCTGCATTAAGTAATCAAAGGATACTCAGTTTCCATACAAATAATTCCTACTCTCAAAACACAAAATAAAAGAGTCCCCTGTCTCTCAGAAAAAGTGTCTAGAAATTCGTCCCCGCTCCCGAACTCGCTCCTCTGTCCTTCCTCTTCCTCGGTCCCCGGGAGGTCTTTGGCTTAGGAATGTCGAATAAATCGGTTTGAGCCCGTCCCAATTCAGGAATAACGCGCGCCGGTGGTTCAATCAGACCAGTCTCCCTCAAGGCGGCCCTAGAAATCCTCTCTCGTCTCAATGCCTCTCTGCGAGCCATCACCTCTGGATCATCCCTTAAAGCAGCCCTCCGGATCTCTTGTCTTCGATAGTCCTCAGCAGCATCACCGGTAACATTATCTGGGTTTCCCCGTGCCTCTGTATCCCTGAAAGACCGACTGGATGGATAATCTGCTCCCAAGTATTCCCGGCGGCGAGCCTCTATAGCCAATTGTGCAGGACCCTGTTGCTCCTCATACCAAATCAGATACTCTGTGGTCAGAAATGTAAACCCTCTGGACTGCCGAAGAAGCACACGAGTGGGAAGAAAACCCTCCAGAAAGGATCTGCTGAAGAACTGTATAACCTGGGGCTCGGTCATAGACATCGGAACAAAGACGGTCCACCGCCTCTCTCCCTCAAAGCTCGGACAATCTGCTGAGGGTACCTATATTGTCTGCTCACCAATGATGGGACACAGAAAGAAGATACATGCAAGCCTGGCAGTCTGACTACTACTGATCCATCCTGAATGTCTCTCATGGTCTGTAAATTCCAGGCAGGGATCCAAAAGCTCAGATCAGTAGTCCCGTACCGTGACAATCTCATCTGCCAACTGTCAGCAGCCTCAGCCCTCAGCAGCCTGCATGGCCGGGTCACCCAAGGCATTGCCACCCGACCCTCAGGTAATGGCCCAATCAAGTGTAACCTCTCAGAGAACCACAGAGATAACAAACCGGGGCTACCTGCTCCCATGAAGTTTGATCCCCCTGCTAACCTGTCAATGCCTTGGTAGGTCTCAGCCAGCAACAGCAGTACAATGTCCATCTCTCTTGGCCAGATTTAATGTGACGAAGATCTATACCCCGGTTACCCCTCAGTTGCCTGACCACCTCCAGCAACGTACTTGAGCAGACTCCGGCATATCCGCAGAAATAGTAAGCTGACAGGGTGAACAACATAAATATATCCAAAGTGATAGAAAGGTCAAACAACTCAGGATGAGACAGGCGTAACCTAGCCATCCGAGTCAAGTCTATGGACCCGTCACCCAGAATTATAAAAGACACCTGATCCGCTGGCAGACACAAGAAGTCCGATAACTGCTCCACAACCGACCGACCGTCCCGTGGGAATGCTACAGTTACCGCCTCGCCCAAGCCTGTCAATGCCCTAAAGTCCTCCATGGTTGGGGTCAGGTCATTGTATGACAAAGAAAAGACATGACGCTCTGAGTCCCAGAAGCAGGATGCAGCCCGAAGCAAATCCCAGTCGACCCTCCAATCTTTTAAGGACCAAATGCACGGCATATTGTACCGCTTGTCAATAACCCTCCTATGTTGCCTCAGATGAAATCCCCAAATCTCGACAAAGTCCCGATGAAATTGACACTCCCGGGAAGCAACCTCTTCGCTATAATGCTCCATTGCAGCTAAAAGTATCAGTCTTGGCCAAAGAATTCGCTTATCTGCCAAATAGGGGCTGCTGGTTTCCTCTACTAAGAAGACAGTGCTTGCAAATGAAGCCTGAACCGACTTTTAAAAGGACCTGTTACGAGCTCCTCCCAGTCGTGCGACACAACAGGCCAAGCAGACATAGCATGTCGGGCGACACATTTGGTTGACATCAGACAGTATGGAAAGGCCTGCAGTGGTTACCCCAGAGCATTTTCCGACTCGTCGTCGCTGTAATACACCTCCTACCCTCATACACATGCCCATGAAAGTGCATGGGAGAGGACCCCTACTATACACACCTATCCGAGACGGTCCCAAAACCTCATACACAAACCTGACAAAGCCGACCTTTTAACACAATGATCGTGTTTCCTTCCCAGAACAGACAGACTCATGCAAACAAGCTAACCTAGGTTAATCTTTGCTAACAAGATAGCTTAGTTAGATACAGCGCTTGGAATTGTTGTTTCTCCCTCGCAGGTATAATAATCAACTGAGTCTCACATAACCTCGAGGACTGGCCCCCAGGCCAAACAAACCGAAAAAAAAAAGAATAAAAAAGCCCGTATCTGTGATAGTCTCCCAAGCAGAGCGCAGAAAGATCAACGGCCCCAAAAGGAAAAGGAAAGAAGCCGACTCCCCAGAAAGCAGAGTCTCTGACTTATCAAACAAAAGCAACAGAATCAACGGCCTCAAAGCACCGAAGGAAGTCGACTCCCCAGAATGCAGAGTCCCCGGCTTACCAAGCAAAAGGAAGGAAGCCGACTCCCCAGAATGCAGAGTCCCCGACTTACCAAGCAAAAGGAAGGAAGCCGACTCCCCAGAATGCAGAGTCCCCGGCTTACCAAGCAAAAGGAAAGAAGCCGACTCCCCAGAAACGCAGAGTCCCGGTTTACTAAGCGAGAAGATCAGTAGCTCCGAGGCGCAGACAAAAGCAGAATCCCCGGCTTCCCAAGCAAAGCTCAGGGCACAAAAAGAAAAGCAAACAATCAACAATAATAGTCCAACAACAAGACCGACAAAAGAGCAACACAGAGCAAAAGAAGTAGCGTGAGACCCCTGACAGCTACACTTATCCCAAACAGAGCAAAAGAAGTAGCGTGAGACCCCTGGCAGCTACACTTATCCCCAGCAGAGCAAAAGAGGTGGTATGAGTCCCTCTGGCATCCGAAAAAAGCAGAAGCAGAAGTGGTATGAGTCCCTCCGGCATCCACGAAGAGAAACAGCAGTAGTGTGAGACCCTCCGGCAACTACCCTGCACCAACAAAGTGGTATGAGACCCTCCGGCATCCACAAAAAGACCGTTGCAGCATGTGACCCTCCGGCAGCTACAACTCGTCAGCAGAAGTAGTGTGAGACCCTCCGGCAACTACCCTGCACCAACAAAGTGGTATGAGACCCTCCGGCATCCATAAAAAGATCGTTGCAGCATGAGACCCTCCGGCAGCTACAACTCGTTAGCAGCAATATTGTGAGACCCTCCGGCAACTACCCTGCACCAACAAAGTGGTATGAGACCCTTCGGCATCCACAAAAAGACCGTTGCAGCATGAGACCCTCCGGCAGCTACAACTCGTCAACTGCGATAGCATGAGACCCTCCGGCACCTACCCGCAAATACCAGTTACAGCATGAGACCCTTCGGCAGCTACAACCTGGCATAAAAGGCAGCTACTAGCAACCACAGTAGTACCGACCCCTCAAGAAAGTCACAGGTAAGCACAGCAAAGGTATGAAGACACATCTCTACTCCTTTGTTGCTTGTGGTTAGTAATTCCGAACTACGATTTGGCTTGATTTCCTTCTTAAGGTACGCAGGAATCCTTTCTCAAAAAGGTCCAGCCATTAGACTCCCCGATTCACCCTCTAGCCCGTTACCTTATCCCGTGATGCTCATTGGGATTGGGTCTTATTTTATCGACAACCCCACTTTTTCCAAAAGTGACGTTGCCGAGGGGCTCTGTAAGTACGCCAATCCAATTCACAACCTTTTAGATGCATTTTAATGTAATAAATTGCATTAAGGGGTGTTTTGGTAAATTCCCAGCCTATCCCGAGACTTCCGGAAACATTTCATAGGTTTCCCGCGAAGGAAGTACCTTTTGGTACCTTACTCATGCAAAGGGACCTGTTGGGAATAAACCTTTTTGGACCTTTTGGGTATTTAGGCCTGAATGTTCCAGAAACTGGTTTTGGCGCCAAAAGCGGTTGAGGCCACCTTGTGTCACGCGACAAGTCGAGGCATGGAAAGTGGTTACGTATAGTCGTGCGACACAAAGTGACCACTAACTGTAGCCTATAAATAAGACCCTCCCCCTCTCAGAAATGGATCCCAACTTTAGCCTACTATTACTCTGCAGAAATTGCATCGTAACAAAACCTCCCAAACACAACTCTCTCTCTCCTACCTTCAACCTACCCAATTCTCTCCAATCCAAACACATTTCTCAAACCAAACCACTTGGACCCTCCTTGCACCAATTATCTCAGGCTCCAAGACCAGAAATGACCAATTGAAGGATTCTGTATCTAACTTGATACAGGATTCGTGGAAGCATCAAGGGTAACGAATCTCAAACTCCCTCTTCTCTCTTCCTTCTAACTCAATTCTTCATAATTCTACTGTTTACTTCTGTTAGGATTCAGTAATCAGACTCCATCCGTCTAGATTACTGAATCCCAATCGCAATCTCTCTATTTAATTGATCTAATCTGTGTAATTGAATTGCTATTGTTGAATATTTTCTTGAATTTGGTGTTTAAACCCCAAGGGGTGTGGATCTATCCATATCCACACTCCCGGGGTCGATTTGTTGTTGTTTCTGTAATTCGTATCCAATCTAGTCAATTAATTTGATCTGTGTTGGTAATTGTTTATCCTGGTGTTCATGGTGTAAGTCTCTGCAGATGGCCTCCGTATGTCACGCGACACATTGTTCCAAGGTGATCCTGTGTCACGCGACATATGTGGTCACAGGTATCATGTGTCATGCGACATATCGTGACCCATCTGCAGAAACCTTTTCTCTTGTAATCTGTTTTGGATTGTTGTAGCAGGGATGTGGCCTCCCTAAATAATGGGCTCACGAGTTGTAAATCTCAATTCATATTGAATAAAATGCATGTTTACCCTATTTGTTCATTGTCAACACTTGCACACACTTTTGGATTTGCTTGGATGTTTAATTGAAAGACTCGTCTACGGACGAGGCATGTTGGGTGAACTCTTGGTTCTTCCCAACATGTGACCTGACCTCCGAACTCGTGTTTTCTCTCTCTAAAAAAGGTTCTCAATGTTTCCTCTTAAAACGGCGTGGCGACTCCTTATTTTCAAACAATTTCGGGCGAGCGCACATTCACCTTCACTTTTAGTAGGTCTGTATCTCTCTCTCTCTCTCTCTCTCTCTCTCTCTCTCTCTCTCTCTCTCTCTCTCTCTCTTTGTGTGTTCGTGTTCTTGACCATGTGGGTGTGTTCATGTGTGGAAAGAAGAGAATAAAAGCACCGTTCACCAGCTCTCGGTGACCTCTGCAGATTCGAATCCACCTCCACCTCCGGCGTTCAATCCCTCCAGTTGCTGCTTCGGGTAAGTTTGAATCTTTTGGATTTCAATTTGAGATTTCAATTTAGGGTTTTATTGTTGATTAATTTGGGGGTTTTGATTTAGTCTTCAAATGAGATTTCAATTTCTGATTTAGGTTTATAATATCGATTAATTTGGGGTTTCAGATTTAGGGTTTTCAAATGAAATATCAATTTTTTGATTTAGGGATTATATTATTTATTAATTTGGGGTTTCAGATTTAGGGTTTTCAAAATGAGATTTCAAATCAAGAATTATTATTTTTGATTAATGGTGTTGTTGATTTTCTTTTGTAAGACTGGTGGTGTTTTCTTATTTGTTGATTATGGAGCGATTCTTGAAAAGAAAATAATCGACGGAATGTAGAACTAGTTTTGGGGTTAGTAATTCTATCCCTGTGACTGTGAAAGCTTATGTTGGTAAAGAATTTGTTGATTTGAATAGTCTTCTTTCGGATCTCGCAATTACAAAAAAAAAAAAGAGATTTCTGAATATGTAAAAAAGGAAGCACAAGAGTATGATGTAAGTACTATGCTTTTAACATCCTGAGCTTACTTAACGATGGAAGCCAAGGAAAACCATCGCTCTACTAATTTATTAAGTTGTGGTAGAAGATGTTGGTGTAATGCCCTAGGCTATAATTATGTTTAACTTGAACCGTTATGTATCATCTTTATCATTTATTATAGAGCATGTTTATTTGGTTCATTGTATGTTTACATGTTTATTATATTGAACTGCATCCCTAGTTGTTGTGAACAACTAATATAAGTTGGTAATGGATAATCAAGGAGATGATTATATGCATGGAGATGCACATTATACTTATGGATACTTACTAGAGAACAAGTATTGGACTTGACCTACTTATGAGATTTATGACATGGTCTGTTGTCATGATTAAATCTCATGATAGTCGTGTCATTGAATCCTTCATACCTGAGATTATCATCGTCTTCCACATGATGAACATCGTGTTTGATATAGTCTAACACTATGTTTAATCGGGTAGCAATAAGGGCTATGTTAGCACGATTGGATTCTTGTAGGAAAGAATAATAAGTCAAGACGGGATTTGTCCCTCTCCATTTGAGAAAGATGTTTGCTTGGGCCCCTCGATGAATGATGTTGATGAAATGTGTGGCCACGCTCAAGAGATTTGATAGTGATCAAATGCACTTGGATTATCAACATATTCAAAATCGAGAAAGCATTAAACGGTATGAGTTGACATGGACCATGACTCATGTTCAATTGGATATCGTGGACAAAGGGATTGTGACATTTTGATTATCAAGGAATCAAGCTTTGATGTTATATTTAAATAGGTGGACATAATGATTTGCTAGAAGTCACTTATGTCTTGTGAGGATTGATGTTTCAATTCACTACCAACATAAAATATAATTCCTAAAGGGTCACACACAAAAGAACGGATTGAAAATGGCTAAAAGGGTGAAATCTGGGCTCAGGGGACGACTCGTCCCATTTTGGCCTAAGTCGTGCCTTGTGAAGGGATGACTGTATCAGAGAGCATGCAATAGGGGACGAATCGTCTCCTCTGGGATGACTCATGCTCACGACTCGTGACCCTAGGGACGAGTCGTGCTGGCGGCGCTGGAAACCCGTTTTTGCTTGGAAAAATGACTCTTTTCCCTAAAGGTTAGGGATTTATAACAAGTATAAATAGAACCCTCTTGTCCCAGCAAAAAGAGACAAAAAGTAGAGTTTATGAAACACTAATTGGGTGATTTTGATTGAGAATCAAAGATCAAATCACATAGATTCATTCTACCAAACAGCCATTGATTATTGAAAAGTGTTTCAATAATCGAAGATCATCTAGCAATCAAACAAGAATTGGTCCGTTCGCGTGTGGATTACCGATAGAGGGTGATTAAGTTATCACCAAAAGCTTGAAGACTTCAATTGTTGATTCATCACAAGGCCTAGAACAATGAGAAGATCAAAACCTTCTTCAACGGTTTTGAGACTCGTTTTTGAGATTCGATTTCAAGCAAACATAATCGCATTCAAGGTATGTAATTCTATTTCATGTTTTTCATCTCTTCATGCTAGACGGATCTAAGGGCTAGGGTTTTGTTGTTGTATAAATATTTTTCCGCTGCGTTTGTAACCCCAAAACCCAACAGTGGTATCAGAGCCCTGTCTTGCCATGATTAGGATTGAAATTGGCATGCTAGATTTAATTTGATTAATTGCTATCCATGCTATATGAAATAGATCTAGATTTTATGTGTTTTGTTTTTGTGAAAAACAAGTATATGAGATATGCCATGATTATGATTTATGATGGATTAGTATGATTAGTTTATCACATAGGTTATTGATCTATTTAATATGATTAAATTAGATTTATAATTTCTCAAAAGTGAATCAAATTGTTTGTATGAAATTTTGTGAAGCCATATGTTCATAATTATGTACACATGAGATTTATGTTACAACCATGCGATGTTTGTTACAATGTGAAAACCTTCTAAATATTTAAGTCTTGTGCCATTCCTTGATTAGAACACTTGTGATATTTTAGGGTATTTTGATGTAGTTTCGACTCAGTTGGGTGCATCATTATATCTTAATTTGTGATCAAGATGAGATAATGGTTGATGTAGTTTTGACTCAGTTAGGTGCATCGTTCCATGTCTCATATGTTTGAAAAAGTTTTGACTTAATTGGTGCTTTCAAATGAGATTTGACCCAAGGCATAGATGAGATTTAAAACATGCTTTGACATATGATGTCTATGGAAATCTCATAAAATATCTAAGAGTCATATAGTGATATGATTGATGTTTCTACCTAAATAGCTTGATTTCGGGCATTGACTCAGTTAAACCAAAATCAAGTAAAATATGGATCTTATCCTACTATGATTATATGATACATATTTTGTATTTGAAGGTGTATAATTTTGGGAGTATTTATGAAATACATTATTTTCTATTAGATGATAAATGAGTTGATATTGATATATGCTCATATTGTTTGCATATTTTATTGTAGAATGGCTAATCACAATAATCAGCCCCTATCACTGCGATCAGTCCTTGAGAAGGACAAGCTTGAAGAGAGAAGTACAAACTATTCTGATTGGATCAGAAGCCTAAGAATTGTTATAAGGCAAGAGAAGAAACTGTACGTTCTCGATGCACCAATTCCACCTCAACCTGCTGCAAATGCTTCTAGGGCATATAGGGATGCACATAAGAAACATACTGATGATTCTACAGATGTGCATGCCTTATGCTTGCCACCATGTCTAAGGCTCTTCAGAAGGACCTTGAGCACATGGAGACGGCATTTGATCTTGCGGAGCGCTTAAAGAAAATGTTCCAAGTGCAAGCAAGAAATGAGCGATTTGATGTGGTAAAGGCCCTAACTGCATGCAAGATGCAAGAGGGGCAATCGGTTGGTGCTCATGTCCTTAAGATGAAGGGTCACATTGAGCGTCTCGAAAGGCTTGGTAATCCGATGAGTTTGGAACTCGTCATGGATTTGATATTAAATTCATTGCCTGAAAGGTATGGTCATTTTATTATGAACTATCACATGACTGGCATGGATAAGAATCTCTCGGAATTGCATGCGATGCTTAAAACTGCAGAGAAGAATATCAAGAAGCCCCAAACCGATAATGTGTTAATGGTTAACAAAGGCAAAGGGTTCAAGAAAGATGGCAAAGGTAAAGCAAGTATTGCTAAAACTAAGGCAAAAGTTAACGATGCCGGAGAGGCTCCCAAAGTGTCTCAAAAGGATGCGGTTTGCTACCATTGCCAAGAGGTTGGTCATTGGAAGCACAACTGCAAGGCTTAAAAGGAAGGCCTAAAGGGAAAGAAGGGCAATACGATTGCTTCTGATTCAGGTATCTATATGATAGATATTTTACTTTCTGTTTCTAGTTCATGGGTATTAGATATCGGATGTGGATCTCACATTTGTTTAAATGTGCAGGGACCAAGGAATATGAAGCTACTCAAGCAAGGTGAAGTTGACCTACCTGTTGGAAATGGAGCAAGAGTTGGTGCATTAGCCGTAGGGACATATGATATAACTTTACCTGTGGCTTAGTACTTATTTTGAACAATTGTTACTATGTTCCTGATTTGAGTAGAAATATTATTTCCGTTTCTTGTTTGGATAATGAGGGGTATAATTTTCTTATTGCGAATAAGAAGTTTTATATTTATTTAAATGATATGCTTTATGATATTGCAAATTCATTTAATGGCCTTTATGTTCTTGATGTTGATGAGAAACAAAATAATATTGAAAATGTTTATCACGTGGACAAGAAGTCTAAACCGAATGACGTGAACAACACATTCATGTGGCATTGCCGGCTTGGTCATATAAACGAGAAACGCATCTCTAAACTCCACAATGATGGTATGTTAGACTCACATGATTATGAATCATATGAGATATGTGAATCTTGTTTATTGGGCAAAATGACCAAACCACCCTACACTAAGAGTAGTGAAAGGGCTAGTGACTTATAGGGCCTAATACATACCGATGTATGTAGACCAATGAGCATCATTGCTAGGGGAGGATTTTGGTATTTCATTACATTCGCCGATGACTTATCTAGATATGGCTTTGTCTATCTGATGAAGTCCAAAAGTGAATCGTTTGAGATGTTTAGAACATTTCAAAATGAAGTACAAAATCAACTTGGCAAAACTATTAAAGCACTTTGATTCGATCGTGGTGGTGAATATTTGAGCCAAGAGTTTGACAATCATCTCAAAAACTGTGGAACTATTTCAGAGTTGAATCCACCCGAAACACCACAATGGAATGGTGTTTCCGAGAGGAGGAATAGAACCCTATTAGATATGGTTCATTCGATGATGAGTCAAGTTAACCTTCCTATATCCTTTTGGGGACATGCATTAGAGACTGCTGCATTCACACTGAATAGAGTCCCTACTAAATCGACTCCTAAGACCCTACATGAGATGTGGCATGGAAGAAAACCTAGTTTGTCTTTCATGAAGATTTGGGGTTGCGAAGCTTATGTGAAGAGACTTGTCTCTGATAAGTTAGCACCTAAATCTGACAAGGTTATTTTCGTTGGTTACCCTAAGGAAATCAAAGGGTATTACATTTACAACCTCGCTGAGAACAAAGTGTTTGTTGCTCAATATGGTACTTTTCTTGAGAAACAGTTTCTCAATAAAGGAACTAGTGGGAGTAAAGTCGATCTTGAAAAAATTCAAGAACCTGAAAATAACATGGAACCGATAGTAGAGATTGAACCAAGTCCACAAGAAGTTGTGGAACCGGTTCAAGATCCACAAGTCCATCGTAGATCGGATAGGTTACGATCCGCACCCGAGAGATATGGATTTCTCGTGTCGAAAAGTAATGAAGTGGAAGTCATTGAGAATGATGAACTTATTTCCTATTAAGAGGCGAAGTCCACTGCTGATTCGGATAATTGGTTGGAGGCCACAGAATCCGAATTGCAATCCATGTCGGATAATCAAGTTTGAAACTTAATTGAGCCACCCGAAGGTGTAAAAACCATAGGGTGATGTGGGTCTTCAAAACGAAGACTGACATGGATGGGAAGGTGCATACTTACAAGGCTAGGCTTGCAGCAAAGGGATATAGGTAGATTCATGGTGTCGACTATGATGAAACCTTCTCGCCTGTTGCCATGCTTAAGTCTGTTAGAATTTTAATTGCCATAGCCACGTATTATGACTACGAGATATGGCAAATGGATGTCAAAACCGCTTTCCATAATGGACAACTGCTTGAGGATGTGTATATGACACAACCCAAAGGTTTTGTCGATCCAAGAAATTCTAAAAAGGTGTGCAAGTTGCAGAGATTCATTTATGGATTGAAGCAAGCTTCTAGGAGTTGGAATCTTCATTTTGATGAGAAAATCAAAGAGTTTGGTTTTGTCAAGAACGAAGATGAACCTTGTGTATACATGAAATTAAGTGGGAGCGTAGTATTATTTCTCTTATTATATGTCGATGATATCTTACTCATTGGAAACGACATTCCTGTGCTTTAGACTGTCAAGTCTTGGTTAGGGAAATGTTTCTCGATGAAAGATATGGGTGAAGCCGCTTACATCCTTGGTATCAAGATCTATAGAGATAGATCTAAGAGGATAATTGGTTTCAGTAAAAGAACATACATTGACAAGGTTCTTAGAAGATTCAAAATGGAAAATTCTAAGAGAGGCAACTTGCCAATGGGTCATGGTGTTACTCTTAGCAAGACACAGTATCCTAAGATAACTGATGAGCGAAAGAGGATGAATGATATTCCATAGGCTTCGGCTATTGGATATATTATGTACGCCATGATTTGCACTAGACCCGATGTCTCGTATGCCTTGAGCATGACAAGTCGATATCAATCTGATCCTGGTGAGAACTATTGGACGGCAGTCAAGAAGATCATTAAGTACTTAAGAAGGACTAAGGATGTGTTCTTGGTATTTGGAGGGATGGAAGAAGATCTTGTTGTAAGAGGTTACACAGATGCTAGCATCCAAACCGACAAGGATGATTTCCGATCGTAGTCGGGATTTGTGTTTATGCTTAACGGAGGTGTGATATGTTGGAAGAGTTCCAAGCAGAGTACTATTGCTGATTCTACTAATGAGGCCGAATTTATAGCGGCATCCGATGCAGCTAAGGAGGCAGATTGGATCAAGAAGTTCATTAGTGATTTGGAAGTTGTTCCAAGTATCACTAATCCGGTGGAACTTTATTGTGACAATAATGGTGCCATTGCGCAAGCAAAGGAATCAAGGTCACATCAGCGATCCAAGCATATACTTAGACGTTTCCATCTCATTTGAGAGTTCATTGATCATGGATACGTTAAGATATGCAAAGTATCAACCGATGATAACAATGGGGATCCGCTTACAAAGCCCCTAGCACAAGCAAAGCATGATGGTCATGTGAGGTCCATGGGTATTTGATAGATAGAAGGAGCCTAGCACTACCAGAAACAGGTCATTTAGCGACGGAAATAACAGCGACGGACAGATTCCGTCGCTATTTAGCGACGGAATATAGTATTTAGCGTCGGAATTATTTTGGCGTCAAATTTAGCGACGGAATTTAATTCCGCCGCTAAATTCCGCCGCTAAAAAGAATATTCCTCGAATATTCGTTTATTTCCGCCGCTAATTTGGCGGTTGATTTACCGACGGAATATTCCGCCGCTAAATCTTTAACAAATGACGGAATTATTCCGCCGGTGAAAATATATCATTTTTTTATTTTTAATTATCGGCGTCGGAAATATTCCGGCTGACGCTGAAATTAAAATATTTTTTATTTTTCTTTTGAAATATTACACCGACGGAATATTTCCGACGGTGAAATTAAATGCTTTTTTTTTTTTTTTTTAATACGACCGAATATTTCCATTATGATAATTTAATAATTTTTATTATATCGGCGACGGAAATATTCCGTCGGTGTTTAATAAAAAAAATTCAAATACTCCGAGGAAAGACCGCCGCTCACAATGCAAGGGCGAAATGGTTGTACAGAAAAAGAAGGTCTTGGAAGTGGTTGTGGAGAAGGGTATGCAAAATGGACAGAAAATTACATTCCCAGGAGAAGCCGATGAAGCTCCCGACACTCTTTACCGGCGCTCATTTAAAATTTCAAAATTTCCAGAACGAACAACAGCGAGATAATCCAATTCAAACTTTCAAACCAAATTAATCGACACCTAGCCTCTAAATCCTCACTCCCATCCTCTCTCTCTCTCTCTCTCTCCAAAGAATTGAATTTGAAAAAAACAAATATCGAGCCGCTCTTACCACAGTGCTATTTCATCTTTAATTTGGTAATTCCACATTTCAATTCTCTCCCTTCCTGTCCGGGTCCGAATCGGGTTCGACTTATGAGACAATAATCTCCAGTGTTGTCTAATAGTTGGTTAGTTTCCTAATTTTGGACTAATCTTGTTTTTGTTTTATTTTGGATAAAAAATTTAAAATTGTATGCAATTTACCAATTTGGGAATAGCTACAAAGAACCCTTGCAATTCTTATATCCCCTAACCCCTAACCCCTAAACCCTAAACCCTAAACCCTAAACCCTAAACCCTAAACCCTAAACCCTAACCCCTAAACCCTAACCCCTAAACCCTAACCCCTAAACCCTAACCCCTAAACCCTAAACCCTAAACCCTAAACCCTAAACCCTAAACCCTAAACCCTATACCCTATACACCCTATACCCTGACACTCTTACTGGAGACATAGTCTTTGTACTACAATAGAAAGAGCACCCAAAGTTCAAGCGAAAGGGTGATGACATATTTGTTGAGCACGCGTTGACCCTTACTGAGGCATTATGTGGCTTCCAATTTATCTTGACTCATCTAGATAACAGGCAGCTCCTCATCAAATCCCAACCTGGAGAAGTTGTTAAGCCGCATCCAATTCAAGGCAATAAATGACGAAGGGATGCCAATGTACCAAAGACCATTCATGAGGGGCAAATTATACATCCATTTCTCGGTCGACTTCCCAGATTCCTTGACTTCCGAGCAATGCAAGGCCCTAGAGGGTGTGCTACCTCCTAAGCCTTCATCGCAGAAGACAGATATGGAGCTTGATGAGTGCGAGGAGACAACCCTTCACGATGTCAACATTGAAGCTTACGATGTAGATGATGACATACGCACCTGTATGGGGGCCAGAGAGTGCAGTGTGCTCAGCAGTAATGATGTGGGTCTTTATTTTCTAGATATCTTAGTTATGACTTATGAGACAATAATCTCCAGAGTGTTGTCTAATAGTTGGTTAGTTCATAGTTTTGGACTAATCTTGTTTTTGTTTTATTTTGGATAAAAATTTTAAAAATTGTATGCAATTTACCAATTTGGGAATAGCTACAAGAACCCTTGCAATTCTTATATCCCTAACCCCCAAACCCCTAACCCTAAACCCTAAACCCTAAACCCCAACCCTAAACCCTAAACCACTAAACCCTAACCCTAAGCCCCTAAACTCCTAACCCAACCACAACCCCCAAACTCTAACCCTAAACCTAAACCCTAACCCCAAACCCTAACCCCAACCCTAAACCCACAACCCCAAACCCCAAACCCTAAACCCCAAGCCCCCCTAAACCCTAACCCTAACCCCAAACCCTAAACCCCTGTAACCCCAAACCCCAACTCCTGTCCCTAACCCTAACTCCCTAAACCCTAACCCTAAACCTCCTGGGTCTCCCAACTCCTAAACCCCTAACTCCCTAAACTCCCTAACTCCCTAACTCCCTGGTCCCCTAAAAACCCCAACCCTTAAACCCTAAACCCTAAGTAGGCATTAAGTGTGGCACAGTACATAGGTATAAAAGTATGTACATGAAAAGGCTAGGCATAGTAAGTATAGCATAAAAGCACAGTATAAAGCACAGGCATGTGGCACAGGCATGTGTTAAGGTAAGCATGTGCATACAGTACATGTAGCATGTGTGCAAGCATGCAGGCATGTATAGTACAAGTAGGCATGTACATGTAAGGCACAAAAGTGCATAGTGTTAATAGTGGCACAAAAAGACAAAATAATGTACATGTAAGCATGTACTACTGGGTGGCATAAAACAGTGCTACTGTGGCATGTTACACAGGCATGTAAGCACATTAAGACAAAAGGTACATAGGTGCACAGGCATAGGCATAGTAAGCATAGTGGCATGTGCACATGGGCATATACATTGTAAGTGTGGCACAGTAAGCATGAAAAGGCATGTAGGCATGTAGGCATAGGCACTAGACAGGCATGTGTAGGCATAGTAGCATGTGGCATAAAAGGTGGTGCATAGGCATGTGGCATAGTGGCATGTAAGCACAAAAAAGTAATAGCATGTACATGTAGCATATGCATAAAAGCATGTGGCAAATGTGGCATGTGTAAGGCATGGTGGCACAAAAGTATGTGGCAGGCAGTGGCATAGTGGCATGGGTGGCATGTGGCATAGTGGCAAGTATGTGGCACAGGGCATAGTGGCATGGGTGGCATAAGCATAGTGGCATAGTGGCATGTGGCATAGGCATAGGCATGTGTGGCATGCAGACAGTATAGTATGTGTAAGCACAGTGGCATAGACATGGGCAATGTGGCATAAGGGCGTAGGGTATGCTGCATGGCACAGTGGCATGTAGTGCATGCATGGCATGGGTAGGCACAAGGCATGTGGCATAGGGCATAAGTGGCATGGGTAAGCATGTGGCATGTGGCATAGTATTAGGATAGTGTAAGTATAGGCATAGCACAGTATAGGCACAGTGGCACAGTGGCACAGCATGTGGCATGTGGCATGTGTTAATGTAAGCATGTACATGTAAGCATGTGGCACAGTAAGGCATAAAAGCATGTGGCACAGTAAGCATGTGGCATGTGGCATGTGGCATGGGCATGGGCATGGCATGTGGCATTATGTGGCATAAAGGTATGGTATACATGTGGTATGTGCGTAGGTATAAGTGGTATAAGGCATACATGTGGCATAGTAAGTATTGTGCATGTATAGGGGGTTATGTGGTATATGCATGTGGTATGGGCACAGGGCATAGTGTAAGTACATAGGCATGTACAGTATGTGGCATAGGGTATGTGGCATGGGTGGTATTAGGCATAGGCATTAGTATGTGGTATAATGGTGGTATATTAATTAATAATATGTGGCATTATTAATTATTAGCATGTGTGGCATGTGCGAATTTAAAATCATTTTACCGTCATGGGAGTGACATGTCATCGATCCATAAGTGAGCGTACGATCGTTTAGCGGCCGGATTTAACAAATGACGGAACATTCCGCCGCTAATATTAATTATAGTGCAATTTAATTTCCGTGGCTATACTAATATTTATTTAGCATATGTCCGTCGGTGGAAATTATAAATACAATGCTTATTTCGTAAATCAATGTGGCCAAATATTTCCCTCTCTCTCTTCCCGCTATCTCTCATCTCTCTCGCGCCGACCTTGGCATGTGGCATACCGACCTGAAGAAGAAGCTCACGCGCCGGCCGTCTCTCATCGGCATCGCTCACCGCTGTGGCCTCATCGGCTGGCCGCCCTCATCGCTGCCGCTCACCGTCTCGGCCGAGCTCTCACGCCGCCTGATCCGTCCGCCGCCTCCACCGTGCTTTCTTGCTCTAATCAAATCAAGGTAAATGTTTCGATTTCTTTCAAATAAGTAGTTCTAATATTTGGATGTGGTGTTAATTTGTCAGAATTGGTTGATTTCTCACCGTGTGGTATGTTCTCTCTCTCTCGACTCAACCATGAATTTTGGGTGTCCGTGAGTGTTTCATGTGTGTATGCGTGTGTTCCATGAAGTTGTAATTTTGTATTAATTTTCGTTTTTTTTTTTTTTTTTTTTAAATGACGTTTTGAAACATGGTCAGACTCAAGGGATTCGTTATTTTCGTGGCTAATTCTTTTAAACATGTAAGACTATTTTTTAAAAGTTTTACATTGGTGGTATAAGTGATGGGAAGGCATTATAGGGCAAAAGCATGTGGCATTAACTGTTTGTGAAAGCTAGTGATATCGTCAGGCATGTGGATGTGGCTCTAAGATCATGTGGTATAGATTTCTAAGCATAGGCATGTAGCATGTAATGTGGTAAGCTTGGTTGATACCGGGTTTTCTCTAGTCAAGTAACAATTTTGATTAAAGTTGATTAAATGCCTGGCCAAAGTGTTTATGGTCCGACACTTGCATTTTCCGAAGTATTAGATTCTAAACTCTAGTTCATTAACCTAGTAAAGTTAAAAGTATATGTTCCATTTCTTTCTTAACCTAGTTCTTAACATAGTCATTTGGTTTGGTATGTACATATGATTTTGGCAAAGGGTCATACTCTCAAATACTTGAATTGTAAAAGTGTTGCACCCATGTTATAAAATATTAGCATTGATTAATAAATTTTGTTAAATGTGCCTAATGTCATGACATCATCTAATTTTTATAAAATATATACATTACCCACACACAAACCAAACTCATATTTGTACACACACACACACACAAGAATGCATAATAACTACAATAATAATCGCTATATAAGGTCGGTATGAAAAAATTATTATTAGTTAGTCATTATTATTATTATTATTATTAAGACTTATTATTATCTATCCTAATCTTCCAATTATCCGTGTTATTATTAGTTATTATTATTAGTTAGGTTATTAATTGTTAGGTAGAGATAATAATATTACACTTCTTTTTATCAATTTTTTTATTTATTTTCTTATTAGGTAGAGAAACCAATACGATACATTATTGCATTAAAGAATAAGCACAAGTCAAGACATTTTTAAAATTATTTGTATTATTTATTATGAAACAAACTTATTATTATTATTATTATTATTATTATTATTATTATTATTATTATTAAATAGCCAAGACTTATTATTATTATCTATTATTATTATTATCACAAATTATAATTGATAAAGAGCTAAAGAAATATTACGAATAATGCGTAATCTAAATGTGGTTTATTAATTTATTAATTATTATTATTATTATTATTATGGATGAAATAATTTAGGATTACATCTAGTTCTAGATTCATTTTATTATTATATTATTATTATTGAGCGCCCAAATTCGGCACCCTAGATTACCTTATTATGAAACCAAATTAAATTATTATCCTAGTTTGTTACATATTTAGTAATATTAACGAATAGAAGAAAACATATTATATAAAGAAAACGATAAATAACCGTTATTATAATCAAATATGTAACATGTTATATTTAATTAAAATTAAAATAAAAATTATACATATATTATATATATAAATATCATTATTGTTATTAAAATTGCTTGATTGTCGATAGTTGAAATTATTATTATTAATCCTATTATTATTATTATACTAGACATAATGGTTGATTACACGCGCCGATTAAAATCGACGCTGCGGAATATTGACCTAGTCAAGACGTACACACTGGAGACCATCGGGAGCGTACGTGAAAATTTCTTGTTTTCGATTATAAAGCAAGTAGACAAAGTGATATTTGCAATTCATGCCGCAGTATTTGATATACACTCAACCCTGAATTTACTATCACGCTACAACCACTACCATATTTAGCCGGCGGAAAATTCGTTTTTTAATCGGCAGGTCCAAAGATTATAAACTACACTATTATAATAATAAATCTACTTTCAAAGTTTCACCCCAAATGCTTGTGCAAACTTGATATTTTCCACCCCACTACTATCACGCACAACCACTACCATGGGTTATCCGAGTGGAAAATTGGAACCGCGTTTTTTGCACAAGCGTGTCAAAGATTGAAACTTTGATTAATTATTATAATAATAAATCTACTTTCAAAGTTTCAAATGGGGCCAAATGTTGTGCAAACTTGATATTTTCCACCCCACTACTATCACGTACAACCACTACCTGGGTTACTGGGGCCGAGTGGAAAATTCTCAAGTTAATCAGTTCAAAGATTGAAACTTTGAAAGTAGATTCGAGCTTAATCAAACAAGAAATCCCCAACTTCGCTTGTAGAAGATACAAAACCGCAGTGGGATTTTCTGTTTTTTCTTCGATTAATTATAATAGTAAATCTATTTTTAAAGTTTCAATCTGTGGGGCCAAATGTCAGCAATAGACTTGATATTTTCCACTGTGTGTAACATGTTATATTTAGTAAATATAACATGTTACATATTTAGTAAACATAACATGTTACATATGCAACAATTAGATAAGTTACTAAATATCTAATTTTCAAGTTTTTTAAAGTCAAAGGGGGAGGAAGGGGGGTGAATGTATCAATAATGTAACATATTCAACCGCACACTACCTTAGTATGGTTCTAGATCCCATTTTGGGGCGATTGACGGCATCGCGAACGCGTGATGTAATATCGCCTACGTGTTGAGCGCCTGATATCAATCCTGGGCACCCTAGATGCACCTTAGTGTATCGTATTGTGAGGTTGGTGGTTAACATCTGTAAAATATAAATAAGATGAGAGCCTTCTTCACCTACCAGCCTGATCAAAATCTGCCCATCTTTTGATCAAGGAAGATAAAGAGTGCTTGGCTTAAGACAAATAAATAGGATTTTACTCTGAAGCACAGTTTTCAGCTTTCACTGTAATCTCATGATTCAATACAGTCACAGTTGAGATCCCGCCATGTCCAAAGTGCTTTACTTCATTGCAGAATAGGCACCTCACAGTAGTGTAAAACAAGGTAACAGTATAACAGCCGACTGAGAGAAAACAAAATTTCTTCTCCACTGCCTCTTCACCTTCCATACTGAGATCTGACTGTGCATCTTTTCATGAAAGCAAATGAAGTGGGGCAGCTTTCACTCTACGTTGCTGTTTCGCATGTGCAAACCGTGAGATTCGAGGGCAACACCGCCAGCTTGTCAGCTCATGAGGAAGTATTCTCGCAATCGTGGATCTTCGGGTAAAATGGAAGGTAAAGATTGAAAAATTGGAGGAAAGTTCCTGCTCTTTCCTCTTCACCGGTCGTTATACCTGTTACCTTGTTTTTCACTTGCGACCGTATATCACTCAAGCTGAAGGAAGTAAAAACAGCATCCGTCAAGACAATGACTGGCCGTGATCTTTGAGATTCTTAGAGGAGGAGGACGTTGAAAACTGGAAAAACCTATAGGCTAAATGTAAATCCTTTCGCTCAAACCTTGACAAGAACTTATTTGCGTTTTCTATCTTTCTTGTTCTAAGTCGAGATAGGGTTTTGATAGTTGTGGATGATAACGACTCTCATCTTGTTTATAAATGTTAATTTAATTCATCGTTGTAAAATTATATATTTTACAACAAAGAATTAAATATTAATATTTAAAATTATTCACAATAGTAATCACGCATTTCGATGGGATAGGTTTATCAAACATGCACTTAAAGGACACAGTAGGTGGTTAGGTAGGACACCATTATCCTTTAGTTTAGTTTGAACTAGAGCTCAAGATTTGTTGATACAATTATTCACAATATTAATAGGTAAAAAGTCCCAGCTAGCCCCAATTTAAGGCAACAAGATGGAGCATTACAATGGAGAAATTGTTTCGAGAGTATCAATTTCAACAAGACATTCTTGAACTCACGCGCTTTCACCAAAACAACACCGGAAACTTATTGACAGTGAGGTATAGCATGCCATGCATCTGGTCTCTAAAAGATTGGAAGATTGATTGGGATCTCGCTCAGAGCCGCTTCGTGCTTTTGGGATTCGGAGCGACATGTGTTCACCCTATCGTACAACGATCTGGTGCCAACGATGGGAGGATTTTCGAGCACCGACCGGTATGGCCGAGTCGAGGACTCGTGGCATTTCCTCGAGACACGATCAGCTACGGAGCACCATCTCGAATTCTTGGGATTATCGCCAGACCGGGTATCGGCATATCGTCGTTGACGATAGATTCATAGACTTGACTCATACAGCCGTATTGAGTCGGACCACGGCCTGGCTGTTTGATCTATCCACTTCCTTAGATATATTCATGTTGCTGATTCTCGTCTCGCGCACTACTTACGCGCTACACGGAGTGTGTCGGCTACGCCTGTTAGAGATCATCGTGCGCCGAGAGAGTGATCGAGGAGTTGACATCCGGCATATTCAATCTGGTCGTGGAGCGATGGACATCATTCCACTGTTGCTAGCGGAGCACATACCACTACATTGATAGATTAGCCGGAGGATCCGAGTACATTGGTTCCAGGCACCCGGATTACTATCATTGTGGTCGTATGAGAGATTTCGCTTGATCTCGCCACGGCCGCAGGGCGCACCGCATTACCTTGGGTGACTGGGACAGTCGCAGATGTTGAGGATGCCGCTACTGAGAGCTTGGCATAGGAGGTTGGCCTTGGCCCGATCTGAGACCGCAAACCTGAACTATTGGATTCCGCATGGGGATTGCAGACTATGAGAGATATTCAGGACGGGTCGGTTATTGTCCGACTTCCGGACTACATGTATCATCCTTTTGCATTCCATCTCTAGTGAGAACACAAGACGGATACCTGCGGGCAGACCATTCGGACTTTGAGAGAGCGTTGACGACTAATACAATGCCGATGATTATGACCGAGCCTCGACTACACATTTCTTTGCGAGACATTTCTAGAGGGCTTTCTTCCGACACGACCACTACTCCGTCATACTAGAGGTAGCACATTTCGACCACCGAGTATCTGACATGGTACGATGAGCGGGCAAAGGTCCCGTACAGCGATGATAGAGGCTCGACGCCGAGAGTGTTTTGGGGCGCACTATTCTTCCCATTAGGATATTAAGAGGCATGGAGGCCAAGAGCAACCCCGATGAAATCACTGACGACATTGCAGCAGATTATGAGAGACGGGAGATCGGAGAGCTGCTTTGAGAAATGATCCAGAAGTGATAGCTCGCAGGAGGCCTTGAGGCAGAAAGAGCGGCACCGAGAGCTACCAGATCGATTGATCCACCTGCTCTAACACGATACCTGAGCTAGACGAGGTCAGCACGACTTTTCAACATACCCAGACCAAAGACCTCCCTGGGACCGAGGCGGAGGAAGAGTAGAGATTCGAGTTCGGGAGCGGGAACGAGTTCCTAGAGCACTTTAAGAAGACCTCGTTAATATATTGTTAAATATGAGTTAGAAGCTTTATATTTATTTTAAGAAGATCTGTGTTGCTTTTAAGTTTGTAATTCAAATTTAGGGAATGATAATACGTTAATTACTTCTAAACTGTTAATATATTATGAAATCCAATAATTATTAACATCCCAATTTTGTTTCATCCGTCGATTTAATCGAGCGATACGTATAATATATGGATTGCAATGCAGGAGTGATGTACTGCCAACGATGATCGTAGTTGGATGTACAAGCGGAAGTTGTCAAATCAACGCGGTATCAATCCTGAGTTTTATAGAGGGTTGAAGGGGTTTGTTGAATTTGCTCAATTAAATAAAACCGGTCACATGGATAAGGATGGTAAGATTAGGTGTCCATGCGACAAGTGTTGTAATGTCAAGTATCTAAGCTTGATCGACACTCAGAAACATCTTTTGCGTAACGGGTTTGAAGTTGGGTACAAACGGTGGACCCGTCATGGTGAGCTGAGATTGCGCACAAATGTTGCGAATAATCCCCCCGAGAATATTCATGTACCTCCCGAACCCGAACCTATTATTCAGGACAATGAAGAACCACCTTTGAATATGGAAGATATGGTTAGGGATGCAGCCGGTCCTTCCTTCGATTGGTCGAGAACCAACAAAGAAGAACCAACCCCTGCAGCCCAAGAAATTTATTGATGCTATGGACTTGCAAAAGAGAAGGTCTATCCCGAGGTTTGCGAGATCAGTGTGTTGGAGGCCGTGCCGAGCTCCTTAACATAAAGGCTGATTGCAATATTAGCCAGTCTGCTTATAATCGTATCATGAAAGCAATTAAGCGGATGTTGCCGAAAGAGAATAAGATGGTTACAAACTTTTATGAGACAAAGAAGTTGGTTGGGCAGATTGGGCTATGTTATGAAAAGATTGATGCGTGTAAGAATGACTCGCATGCTATTCTACAAGGAAGATTCACGAAGACAGAGTGTTCAATTTGCGGACAAAGTAGATATAAGCCAAGTCGGAGGGGGAGTTCAAAACACAAGAAAACATACCACATAAGCGCTTGCGTTACATGCCGTTGATTCCAAGACGCAACGCCTCTACGCGTCTAAATCTACTGCAGAGGCAATGCGTTGGCATAAGGAAAGTTTGCGTGAAGATGGTGTGTTGATGCATCCCAGTGATGGGGAGGCATGGAAACACTTTTTGGATGAGACTTATCCCGACTTTGCGTCCGAAGCAAGAAATATACGGTTATGCATCTCGCTTCCGATGGTTTCAATCCGTTTGGTCCTCGGGGCAAAATCTTACTCTTGTTGGCCGGTTATAGCCACTGTCTACAATCTTCCGCCCTGGTTGTGTATGAGTGATCCCTACATGTTCTTGTCGTTATTCATCCCTAGCCCAAATGCACTCGGGAGGAACATTGACGTCTATCTCCGACCTTTGATGGACGAATTGAAGCAGCCTTTGGGAGGATGGGGTCGAAACGTGGGATGCTTTCAAGCGAGAGAATTTCAAAGATGAAGGTCTGCGTTGATGTGGACAAGCTTAATGACTTCCCGCATATGGGATGTTATCGGGTTGGAGCACCCACGGAAGTTGGCCTGTCCGTATTGTATGAGTGACACAAAGTCTTTCACGCTCACGCACTGGAAAACCATGTTGGTTCGATTGCCATAGACAATTTCTTCCTGAGGACCACCCATTCAGGACCCAGAAGAATGCGTTTAAAAAGAACAAGATTGACCAGCTGATGAGGCCCCGATTCGTTTAAGTGGTGACACGGCCTATGAGGAGGTATCTAGATTGCCCGATCCTGGTGGGGAAAAAGTTTTCGAAGACCAAAATACAAGGGTTTGGGACTACCCATAACTGGATCAAGAGGAGTATATTTTGGGAGCTGCCATACTGGAAAACAAATCTCATTCGACATAACCTTGACGTGATGCACATTGAGAAGAATGTATTCGATAATGTTTTTAACACGTTGATGGATTTCAAGAGAACAACTAAAGACAACGAAAAGCTCGAAAGGACCTTAAGGAAATATGTAGGCGGCCGGCCTTAGACTTGGTATACGACGTCAATGGTAAACCAGCTTAGACCGATGGCTCAATACGTGCTTACAAAGGAAAAGAGGCTCCTCCTCCCGAAATGGCTCAAGGAGTTAAGGCTTCCAGATGGTTACGCGTCTAACATTGGTAATCGTGTCAATGTAGAGGAGGGGAAAGTGCAGTGGTTTGAAGAGTCACGATTGCCACGTTTTTGCCGGATAGGCTACTTCCGATTGCTCTCAGGGTCTCTTGCCCGACAATATCCGGGTGGCGTTAACAGAGTTAAGTGAGTTTTTCCGAGCGTTAACATCGACCACACGGCGTGTTGATCACATGAAAAAGCTGGAGGAGAGCATCGTAGTGACTTTGTGCAAACTTGAGAAGATATTTCCTCCTTCATTCTTTGATTCTATGGAGCATTTACCGGTCCACTTGGCATACGAAGCTAGAGTCGGTGGTCCACTTCAATACGTATGGATGTATCCATTCGAGAGGTAATTGAATTTATTCTATTTCTAAATAATTTGAGCGTTAACAATATACCTTCTTTAACATTATTTATGTTTTAATCTACGAATGACTTTTAGGTATCTAGGCCAATTGAAAAGGAAGATGAGCAATAGGGCCATGGTCGAGGCCTCAATTTCGCAGGCCGTTATCATAGATGAGATTGTTGCCTTTGTCGAACATATTTTCCTCCCGATGTTGATACGAGATTGACTAGGGTTGGCCGCAATTACGATGGTGGTTTTCCGTCTAAGGGAAACATCTCTCGTATTTTCATCCCCGGTCGGTTCCTCGGCAAACGGGTTGGTACGCGTACGTTAACCGCTAAAGAGTTTGCCGCGGTCGAAACGTATGTTCTTCTTAACTGCGACGAGGTTGGGGAATATATCAAGTAAGTCATTGATGTTATGTTTACGCCTCGTCGATTAAATTATGCATGTTTAATTACCTGCATATGAAATGCCTTGTTTAACCCTATTGCATAATGTTTGAAGATTTAGCTCTGGATTTATCTCCAGAACTCATCGCAACTAGGACAGAAAGAGAATTTCCAAACTGGCTAAGGAAATATGTAAATATTTCGTTTCATTCAAATTTATTCTATACTCTTCTTTAAACATTCAATCTTAAAATTGTATTAAATTAGTTACAATATTGTCTTATAGATAGCCGAACATCCGGTGATGCCAAAGCCGCGAGGTTAAGACATTTAGCATCATCTCCGTACTTGAACGTTCATTTATACAACGGTTATTTCGTGAATGGCTATGTGTTTCATACCAAAGCTTACGGTTTGTCTAAATTGACGTGGAATAGCGGTGTGAAGCTTATAGGGAATGATTATTATGGCGTCCTGAAAGAAGTAGTCGAGGTGGAGTATTTGGGTAGAAACAAAGGTTGTCTTGTTCAATTGTGATTGGCGGGATGCCGTGGCGAGGTGTTAAGAAGCACGCCATATTTGACCTCGTCGATGTAAAGGACTCGTCCGTACATAATGGCGACGACGTCTTCATCTTAGCATCTCAAGCACAACAGGTATACATGACTCCCTACCCTCGTCCGCGACCCGACGGATTGTGGGTCTGTTTGGATGACCAAGGCTAGGAGCATGATTGACAACCTACCCTCGTCGACAACTACAGAGTCGTCATTAGAAGCACCCTATCAAGAGGATGAAATGCCGGTGCCACCTAACGTTTCATCGCCTAATCATCCATTAGATGATGTCACTCATATTCCTCAAAAATGTTGATGAACCCGAGGAGGATATCTTACCAAATGAATTTGCCAACTCCCCCGCCTCGTTCGTGTCATCTCGCGCACATTGATATTGATGAATCAGAGGAAGAGGAAGAGGAAGAGGAAGAGGAAGAGGAAGAGGAAGAGGAACCAGAGTTTGATTCATCGTAGTCCGAAGACGAAGATGAAGAACTCGAGTTTTGTAGTAATTCAGAGTCCAATGATGATGATGGGGACGAAGATTAATAATAGTTTAAAGTTTAAAATTGTATTGTGAATGCTTTAGATTATTAGAACTTTAAAGTTTTATATGTATTGTGAATGCTTTAGATTATTAGAACTTTAAAGTTTCATATGTATTGTGAATGCTTTAGATTATTTTTAATATCCGTCGTTTTATATATATTGTGAATGCTTTAGATTATTAGAACTTTAAAGTTTTATATGTATTGTGAATGCTTTATATTATTAATAGTTTAAAGTTGTATATGTATTGTGAATGCTTTAGATTATTAGAACTTTAAAGTTGTAGATGTATTGTGAATATATTGTTTCTTATTGTTAAAGTTGTAAATTTTAATATTTTTACCGTAATACGTATGAGTTCTAGTAGAAAGGGCAAGGGTAAGAGGACCAAGCCCATTTACACTTTGATTATCGGGACGCAACCGTCCCGATCCGGTAGCGATGGTGTTGACCCCTCACTCAAGAGTACTAGCTCCACCTCTCGGGGCCGGTATCGCACTACCGTAGATTCCGAGGGAGGATATATGTCCGGATCTCAAGACTTTATGACCAAAAGAAGTAACTCTTCATTAATTTGATATAAGTTGGTTCCTTTTTGCTTTATATATAATTCATTATTTAAGTTAAAATGTTATTGTATAAATATACTTGGCAAGTGTGGTAGGTGGATACCCCACCACCGCACTAAGATCGGGCACACCGGCGGTCTCGGAAAATGACCGAGTTTTGGCCCAACTGGAAAAAATTGCCACAGAGGCGTAAGGAGGATGCGTGGATGAGTTTAAGGTAATGTGTTAATGGTTTTTATTTAAAAACTTAAATGTTAGTTTGTTATTAAAATGTTATAATTAATAATGATTATACTCTTTTAGTTTTGTAATGTTATCATTATATGTTGTAGGCTAAATATTATTGGGATCCGCACATCGCCGAGGCGACGGCTAGATATGTTTTCTTTGAGCAAAGCTCACAAGTCGTTTAAGGATTTTATTTGTAACATATTTATCTATCCTTAATTAGTTTAATTAACAATGATTATACTCTTTTAATTTTATAATGTCATCATTATATGTTTACAAGATATTCATATTTTTTATAGGTACCACGAAGAGAAATTATTATACCGCTCGGCTCGCGGCGGACAATGTTCTTGTGTCCTACTTTTATGACCGCTGAGGTGTTTGGTCAATTTTGCGAATATTGGGAGCCGCCCGCGGCGAAGGCCGTATCCGAACAGCCAAGGCCAATAGAGCAGTTCTCCTGGGGTCGGCGTTGCATACCGGGGGACGCCACGGCCGCCGAGCATCACGACCGCATGGTATGTATGTTAATTTAAATGTAGTAGTGTATGGATGCTTTTAAATAGGTTTATGTACGTATGTTAGCCGGGAGCCAATGTTGATGCTATGAAATCCATAGTTTTAGTGTAAATGTAGTGTATGCATGCTTTTAAATCGCTTAAATGTTGCATTTATATATACAATTTCAAAGTAATAATCTCGCTTATTTTATTTATAGGAAAGGGAGTATGGTCCGAATATCACTTTTGTGGATGTTTACGCTAGCACCCATATTCGGAATTCTACGCCGCCCGATCAACCTCCGCAATGGGTCGACGATCGATCTCGCATGGCCTTTGTAAGTAAACTACCATTAAATGACTTGATTTTGAATATGTAAATTTATTTATGTACCTTACATTGTGTATATGATTATAATTGTTTGTTTTATTTTTCAGCCGCATATCAAGCCGCCGTTGTTCCCGAAGGAACGCCTCCCGTACGAGCCCGTCCCCTTCGTGCCTGATGTTCCTGGGCAGAGGTCACCTCTCGTGGACATCCAAGGAGAGGAGCCCGAGTGTTAGGGATGGGGGATTACGGGCGGCAATGCCCGTCGACGTCGACCGGCCGTCGGAGAAATGTTGACCAGCCCATGTTTCATGATCCGAGGGTCGACACTGGAGGCCAAGGCTGGAGGAGGAGAGACGCGAGCGGGCAAAGCTTGCGGATGCTGCGCTCAGGCTTGCAGATGCAGGAGGAGAACGATCGACGTCATGCGCAGACTCAAAGACAATTGGCGCCGTTGATGGCTCGTCTCGGCCCGACTCCTGTGGTAATTCCCAGCCGCCCCCGTGTTGATTGCGGACTTTTTTAGACATTGTTGTATTAATTTATACTTGTTTGTAAACATTTGAGACATTTGGTACCCGCGGGAGCCCCTCCCCGCCTCTCCCCCCTCCCCCGCTCCACCCCTCTCCCCCCTCCCCCGCTCCACCCCTCTCCCCCTCCCGAATTGGTACGGTGGTATTTAGTTTTTATTTGGTACGCTGGTATTTGAATTTTAGTTTTTATAGTTTTAGTTTTATAAATTGAAATGTTATATCAGGTACAAAAAATTTTGGTTTTTTTATATTTTAAAATATTTTTTTTTTAATTTATTTTCAGAATCGCCGACGGAATTTTCCGTCGCCGAAATTAATGCCGAAAGAAAAATTAATTAAATAAATTAATTTCACGCGGAAATTTCCGTCGCCGTAATAAAAATTAATTTAATTAAATTAATTTCAGCGACGGAATTTCCACCGCTATAATCATTTAATTTTTATTTAATTTTTGATTTCACGGCGGAAAATTCCGTCATTGTAATAAAATTTAAATTAAAATTAAATAATTTCAATGACGGTATTTTCCGCCGCTAAATAATTTAATTTCAATTTAAATTTTATTACAATGATTTAAATTTCCGCCGCTGAAATTAATTTAATTAAATTAATTTTTATTACAATGACGGAAATTTCCACGAAATGAAAATTTAATTAAATTAAATTAATATAGCGGCGGAAATTTCCGTCGCTGTAACCATTAATTCACCGGCGGAATTAAATTCCGTCGGTAAAAGAAAAATAGCGGCGGAAATTGACTCACGGAGCACCGCGACGGCCGGAGTAGCGACGGTGACCACCGACGGAATTTTTCCGCCGCTGATTATTTTTAGCGACGGAAATTTAATTTTAGCGACGGAAATTTCCGTCGCTAAACGACCTTTTTCTGGTAGTGTAGTGCAAGTGGGAGATTGTTGGTGTAATGTCCTAGGCTATAGTTATGTTTAACTTGAACCATTATGTATCATCTTTATCATTTATTATAGAGCATGTTTATTTGGTTCATTGTATGTTTACATGTTTATTATATTGAACTGCATCCCTAGTTGTTGTGAACAACTAGTATAAGTTGGTAATGGATAATCATAGAAATGATTATATGCATGGAGATGCACATTACACTTATGGATACTTGCAAGAGAACAATTATTGGATTTGACCTACTTATGAGATTTATGACATGGTCTGTTGTCATGATTAAATCTCATGATAGTTGTGTCATTGAATCCTTCATACCTGAGATTATCATCGTCTTCCACATGATGAACATCGTGTTTGATATAGTCTAACACTATCTTTAATCGGGTAGCAATAAGGGCTATGTTAGCACGATTGGATTCTTGTAGGGAAGAATGATAAGTCAAGACGAGATTTGTCCCTCTCTGTTTGAGAGAGATGTTTGCTTGGGACCCTCGATGAATGATGTTGATGAAATGTGTGGCCACGCTCAAGAGATTTGATAGAGATCAAATGCACTTGGATTATCAACATATTCGGAATCGAGAAAGCATTGAACGGTATGAGTTGACATGGACCATGACTCATGTTCAATTGGACATCATGGACAAAGGGATTGTGACATTTTGATTATCAAGGAATCAAGCTTTGATGTTATATTTAATTGGGTGAACATAATGATTTGCTAGAAGTCACTTATGTCTTGTGAGGATTGATGTTTCAACTCACTACCAACATAAAATATAATTCCTAAAGGGTCACACACAAAAGAACGGATTGAAAATGGCTAAAAGGGTGAAATCTGGGCTCAGGGGACGACTCGTCCTGTTTTGGCCCAAGTCGTGCCTTGTGAAGGGACGACTGTATCAGAGGGCGTGCAATAGGGGATGACTCGTCCCCTCTGGGATGATTCGTGCTCACGACTCGTGCCCTTAGGGATGAGTCGTGCTGGCGACGCTGGAAACCCGTTTTTGCTTGGAAAAATGACTCTTTTCCCTAAAGGTTAGGGATTTATAACAAGTATAAATAGAACCCTTTTGTCCCAGCAAAAAGAGACAAAAATTAGAGTTTATGAAACACTAATTGGGTGATTTTGATTGAGAATCAAATATCAAATCACATAGATTCATTCTACCAAACAGCTATTGATTATTGAAAAGCATTTCAATAATCGGAGATCATCTAGCAATCAAACAAGAAGCGTTCTTGGTCCGTTCGCTTGTGGATTACCGATAGAAGGCGGTTAAGTTATCACCAAAAGCTTGAAGACTTCAATAGTTGATTCATCATAAGTCCTAGAACAAGGAGAATATCAAAACCTTCATCAACGGTATTGAGATTCGTTTTGAGACTCGTTTTTGAGATTCGATTTCAGATTCGATTTCAAGCAAACATAATCGCATTCAAGGTATATAATTCTATTTCATGTTTTTCATCTCGTCATGCTAGACGGATCTAAGGGCTAGGGTTTTGTTGTTGTATAAATATTTTTTCGCTGCATTTGTAACCCCAAAACCCAACAGAAGAAAGGTCTGTAGTTATTAATTGTAACTCCGATGCTCGATCTTGGAAGTGGTGAATTAATTTTATGTTCACATTAAGGAAATATTTGCATCAGAGGTTGTTTTCTTATGTTTTCTTTCTCTCACTTAGCTTCTCTTGCAAACCTACTTGCAACTCTCTTCGCACGCACGATGAACACCTCTGTCCCCTACCTACTCTGTGTTGTTCTTGTTGATTGTTATTTAGTTATTGTAAATAATGCTAACTGCCCCCTATTGTTTTTCACCTTATTTCCCTTATTAATTTCCATCTCCCTTGCTACAATTTTCTCAGGTTTCAATGCAGCAGTTGCTGGTTGTTTCTTTGCTATTGAGACTGTTCTAAGGCCTTTGCGTGCAGAGAATTCTCCTCCATTCACTACTGCAATGATAATATTGGCATCTCTTATTTCGTCTACTGTATCAAATGTTGTTCTGGGGGAGAAATAGGCTTTCACAGTGCCCATATATGATTTGAAATCTACTGCTGGTATTTTATCTCATTCTAATTGGATTAAGTTTAGTTGAAAGCATTAATAGTTTTAGCTTATTATTTTGAAGAAAGTTGGCTTATAGCTATGTCAACACGTGAACAAGTCTCTCCATTTTGATTTTTCCAAAACGAGTTACTTTTCTAAAATTAACTTCAAATCTCCATGTTTTCTCATTCTTCTTTCTTTCTGAAGAGATGGTATTTGTCTAACATGTCATAAAAATTTATTTAACTTAAGTGCAATTCAAAAGATATATAAAGAATAAAAAATACAGTTATTAAATAGTTGACTTGTCAAATGCAACACTTTCTTTCAACTGGAGGGAATAATATATAGAAGTGGGCAATATATCATTATATTGCATAGAAATGAAGTGTCCTTACTCATGTCTGTCTTCAAAATCATTGTGTTTTTTTCTTCGTGTAATACCATTCTCCCCAATTCATACTTAGCAGCGTTATGATTTATAATCAACGTGTATGTTGAAGTAATGATACTATTTAGCAAATATAAATAGATATGTTGAACCATCCTTCTGTAATGGCTACCAGATACTAAAGCTTTACCTGGAATTTCTTTGGCTATAGATACATGTGTAACTATTCTTGTTTCCTTCTACGGTCATGCTTGGGGTTATACTCCCTCCGTCCCATGCTGTTATCCAGAGACAGATTTGGCAACTTCTAAGCAGCTAATAGAGGCAAAAGGGATAGAGCAATTGCCTGTGGTGAAGCGTAGTGTAGATTTCCAAGAAGAAAGAAAGCGTCAGATCATTGCTATTATTTATTATGAGTCAGTATGGAACTGTCTCGGTAAGAGATTATTTGCAGCCTTGTGAATCTCTTGTTTCCTCTGTATGTAGTCTTCCGTTTACGAACGCAAGAAAAAAAAACGGAGTAATATATTTTGGTTGTGATTGACAGGGAAGAGCTAAGTCGCTGGAGAGTAGAGTATCCACAGGACAGAATGGAGGAGAACGTCGTTAATGGCCACTGACGAAATTAAAGAAGCAATGGCCAAATAATGAAGTTTTGTTATCCATAGTACGTGAGAGTGAGACTGGAGCTTTTAGCAACATACATACAGCAACCTATCATCTTCTTTTGGTTTTTCAATACATGCATGGCTACATGATTTACTACAAAAAATTTTGGTTCTAACTAGTGTTGATTGCAATATTAACGATATTATTGATGATCGAGAGAACAACTATCTTTAACTCTTGTTAGTTTATAACACTTTTGAATGATTGTAAGAATTATTGTTGTGTAATAAATGAAAGGTTGATTATTATTGTTGAATGAAATGATTGTTAGTTTCTATTAACTTTTATTTTTATATAATTTAAAATAGGTGCAGCTGGAAAAAAAATGAAAATTAGCCCTTACATAGCGCTTTTTATGTGCTATCGAAGCAATTTTTAGAAAATAAAACAAAAAGTGCTTAGATAGCATATAAAAAACGCTATGTAAGTTGATTTGTAGAAAAATAAAAAAAGTTCTTAGATAGCACATAAAAAATGCTATTGAAGTTGATTTCTAGAAAAATAAAAAAAAAGTGCTTTAATAGCGCTTTTTTATGCGCTATTGAAGTTCATGAGCTTATGTAGCGCATAATAAGCACTATGCTAACTTATATAATGGTGGCTTAGATAACGATTTTATGCGCTATCTAAGCTCTAAAAAAAGCGCTATCTAATTTCAATCTGTACTAGTGTAATACTCCCTCCGTCCCTGAAAGATTGTTCCATTTGCCATTTTGACTTGTCCCAAAAAGTATGTCTCATTTTTAAACTTAGGCATGAATGTTAGTGCAAATCTACTAAGGTACAAGAAGGTGAAGCTCTTCCTTAATAATTGCAAAATGTACAACAGGACAATCTTTTAGGGACGGAGGGAGTACTTATTATTAGCGTAAAATCTGGGGAGAAACGCGTTTCTCCATAATTTATGGAGAAACGGGGCCCGACTTGTCGCACGACAATGCATGTGATATCCAGAATCAGAAATTTGGCACGACTCTTTATTCTGGATATCCGTCTCAAGGCTTCTGGATATCCGTCCCAAGGCTTCTGGATATCCAGAACCTTATGAAAGGGATATCCAGAATCAGAAATTTGGCCTTGGTCTTGGCCTTTGTCTCAAATCTTTTTTTCTGGATATCCGTTCCAAAGCTTCTGGATATCAATATTCAATGTTCTGGATATCCAGAACCTTATGAAAGTGATATCCAGAATCATAAATTTGATCTTGGCCTTGGATTTTTTTTTTCTGGATATCCATCCCAAAGCTTCTGGATATTAAAAAACCCGTTTCTCCATACAGTAAGGAGAAACGCGTTTCTCGTCAGACCAACTCTAATATTAATATTAGAGAATTGATATTATGAAAAATCAATTTTTCATAATCTATATGAAAAAAGAAGGGGATTTCTAACATATACACGCGCGTTCATTTTCGAACCTCAGTTTCATTGGTGGCATCCGACGGCTATAGTTAACCCAACGAACATCCATGGTCTCTCTTTTCTTTTACTTTTTGTCTGTTACTTTAATTGAAAGCAAGTCAGGTTCTTGATTGGATGTCGAATTTTATCACCAATTCAACTTGTTAGATCTCTAATTATTTTAGTTTCATATGATATACTCCCTCATTTCCATAAAATCTTATTCATTTTGTTATTTTGAGCGTCCCATTTTAAAGTTACATTTTTCTAAAAAATAAATTTTTTAATACTTCTTTATTTATGGGACCCACTTGTCATACTCACAACAACTATCCACTTACTATTCTCTATTTCACTTTCTCTCTCATGCCCACTCACAACTCCTACTTTAATAACATTATATATATTCATTTCTTATTTTCCGTTCTCAACAGTAAACGAGTAAGATAATGTGGGACGGAGAAAGTATTCAAATATGAGATAAAACTAGTTATTGGATAAAATGATTAGATATAATCCATATGATACTATAACCTTATGATTTAATTTAACTATATATTTTAGTATTTTGTATACTAAAATATATAAAGTAACGTAATATATATCTCATCAAAATTACTATATCTATAATACCATCGATAGTATTGGTTGGATGATAAGTATGAAATCATAACTAACTAGATACCCGAATTTGTGGTATCGGTTCGACGAAAAAAGTATGATATATGCAGCCAAAAGTTCGTGAAATCATAGCACAATTTGAAGTAATCACTAATAAGATATTTCGTTTTACTCACTATTGTTATTAGTTCTTCGCAAGCTAGATGGTTCCACAAACCCCTCATGTCTGGCAAAAGCAAGCTAGCCAAGGCAAGTGATTTTAGCCCTAGGTAACACGGTAGGGGCATATTGATTTGATCCATAAGAATGGATAAAGCCTTGAAACATAAGCTATAGTACACAAGCCTAAAGTCAATTTAATCAACAAAAGAGGGTATAGCATATCATATTAATTTCCATTGACGTTGAGAATTTCTTCCGCTTGATAAAGTTTGCACAATATAATAGTGTCAGCATGCGAGTTAAATAGTGTTGATTCGTGTGTTTAAAAATGTCAGCAATAGAGTTAAAAGAGTGTCGGTGCATGTATTATTAAGTGTCAGTGATAGTACAAAAAAGTGTTAGTATTATTGCAAAAACGTGTACGTGCATGCGTGTTTGAATGTCAATAAACGTGTAAAAAAGTGCCACATGTAAAATAGTGCGAGTAGTATAAAAGTGTCAATGTTAGTATAAAAATGTGTCACTGTTGGTATAAAAGGGTTTCAGTGTTACTGTAAAAAAAGTGTCAATGTTACAAAACTTGCATTGGCAGTCAAACACAAAAGCACGGACACTCTAACTCACTAACACTTGCACTTTTTTATACGTGCATTGCCACTCTTTTACACAGAACTGACTATCAAACACACATGCACTAACATTCTTTTACATAAATATTGACATTTTTTACAATAACACCGACCCTCTTTTAACACTAGCATCGACATTATTTATTCCTAACATTTGCATTTAAACACACATGTACTAGCACCATTCCCCCATACATTTTATAACTATTTCAGACACTTTTTCTAATGTCTGACACTTTTTATAAAATATCTGACACTCAACTCACACGGTTATTGAGTGAAGAAAGAAATTGATGCATTTACACAGTTGTCGAATATAAAGGATACAAGAACTAGTTGAGTCAATTACGACCGGAACCCACTTTCAGTAAAGAAGATCAGATCATCGCATTGACCAGAGTGCAAATAGAGAGGCTTTATCCCAATATTGTACTAGTTGCTCGTTGGAAGGCACCAATTCTCACGAAGATGGAAACCTTGTGTGAAGGAAAGTGAGGATATGTTTCCGCCCATTAAAATGATATATTTTTAAATTTATTTATTTTTTAACTTTGGGTGTTTTGATAGTTTTTTGAAGTGTTTATAAATATATAGAATTGAAGGAAAATGTCGTAGATTATGATTGAAAAAGATATGAAAAGGAACGATCAATAGTGTAGCGGCAAAGGAGGAAATAATGAAAATTAAAGAAGGACAAAGTGGATATTACCCTTATCATTTATTACCATTCAAAATTACTCGTCGATATCTTTCCAACGATATTTTGCACATATCAATCGAATTTCGTATAAATAAGTTATTACCTACAGAAGTTTGCTAAACAAAGTAAAAGTCTTTAATGCATGAAAGGCGACCGCACACGCGAATGAGGGCGGCCAAATTAGTATACGGTGATAAGATGATTAATTTTCCAACCCTGTGCGGTCGCACAACTGGCCTAGGGCGGCCCCACATGTCCTTGATCAGCAGCAATTAGTTTTCCTTTTTCGACTCGATTTTGGCCATCATTTCCTAATTTCAACCCTCCCTTCTCTTTCTAGTATAAATAGAACAACTACAACCATATTTTAGGTTATCCTATGTTTTATTATTTGTTTCAAGAAGGATTTCAATAATTCAAGATTTAGATTTTATGTTCTTATTTTATTTCTTTGTTTTTTTTTATGATTTTTAGTAGCTAAACATCTTGATTCGTGGATGGAGAAGTAAATACCGGATCTCTATGATAAGCTTTTAATTCTTACAATCCAAACTCATTCTTGTTCATCTCAATCTTTTTAATGTTCTTTTTTGGGTTCAATTGTATAATAAGATATTTCTTATCTTTTGAATTACTAGGGTGTAAATTGTTAAACTAGTGTGGGTAATTTATACATCTACCATTATTATGATGAATAAATTCAACACAAAATCTGGGGAGAAACGCGTTTCTCCGTCGCTTACGGAGAAACGGGTTTTTTCAACGCCCTTGCCTTTGAACTCCTCCGCTCTTTCTAACGCAGACAACAACACAGACACAGACTCACCCTATCTCTCTCTAAACGCACGCAAAGGCAGCTCCCTCACCCATCTCACCGGCCAAAACCCATCACCAAGCTCTCCCCCTCCGGCCAATTACGATTACAAACTCGGCAGAGACCTTGATTTAGACGACCCACTTTCCAAATTTCCGGTAAACTTTCAATTTATGGTGATTAATTCGTGTTTTTTAGGTTTGAATTTGAAAAGGGTGTTAATATGTAGAGGGCAGAGCAATTTGATGCGGAGATGGAGACGATATTGGAGGATTCAGTGCCTTGTAGAGAGAGAGAGAAGAAAAAATGAAGAACAACGAAGAACATGCAAGGTCTTTGTTTGGAATTTCTCTCTCTGATAGACCCAAATGGCAACAATTCCTCATTTGCTCTTCTGGGTTCGTGATTCTGGTTGATTGAAGGCTTCTGGATATCCTTTCTTAAGGATCTGGATATCCGTCTCAAGGCTTCTGGATATCCAGAACCTTACGAAAGTAATATCCAGAATTAGAAATTTGGCTTTTGCCTTGGCCTTTGCCCCAATTTTTTTTTTCTGGATATCCTTTTCAAAGTATCTGGATATCCGTCCCAAGGCTTCTGGATATCCAGAACCTTATGAAAGGATATCCAGAACCTATGTAAGTGATATCCAGAAATTTAGAATTGGCTTCTGGATATAAGTTTTAAGGCTTCTGGATATCCATATTCAATGTTCTGGATATCCAGAACCTTGTGAAAGTGATATCCAGATCAGAAATTTGATCTTGGCCTTGGATTTGGTCTCAAATCTTTTTTCTGGATATCCGTCCCAAAGCTTCTGGATATCAATCCCAAAGCTTCTGGATATCCAGAAACCCGTTTCTCCATAACTTATGGAGAAACGCGTTTCTCCCTAGACCTACTCTAAATTCAATTGAGTATCTAGCGGAAATCAAAATAATCTAGATTCTATTGTTTTTATGGATTAAATGAATATCTTGAATGCTTTTATTGACCTAGCGGAACATATAAACAAAAAGGAAATATTAGGGTTACATTTCGCACATCAAATGTCCCAACCATTAATTTTGTTGACGAACTATTGAATGAGATTGATCACATTTATCCCTTTAAAATAGCATAAAGTGAAGATAGTTATGAAATCCAATTCGTGAATTCTTTTTATCTGATTACTTCATTGTTTTTACTTGTTTTCTTAGTTTAATAGACAATCAAATCAAAAAACCCTTTTGTTACTTTACACTAATTAAATAAACTTTTTTGACACATAAGTCTCTTTGGATTCGACCCTTGCTTTTGCATACTATTACAATGGTAACTTGTACACTTGCTAGATAAATTATTATAAGAGGGAGAAATCTTTCATCAAGTTTTTGGCGCCATTGCCGGGGACTTGTTGTGATTGAAAAAGTTAATTTTGATAGTGTATGCTTTGTCGACCTTTTTTGATTCCTACTTTGTTGCCATTGAACGAAGATATTGATAAACTATGTCGTCATAAATGAGAATTAAACGAGGGCAATCCCCTCGAAATAGACCTAAAACAGGAACTTAAATCTTCTACAACCATGGTAAAAGAACCTAGAGCCGAGATGGAAGTACCACTGGCTCAAACAATGAATGACTTTTGTCATCCTAAAGTTGATGCTTCCATATCATGCATTGTGATGTCTGAAGCAGCAAAGAGTTTAGAAGTCAAGGGTCAATATTTTAATACGTTGCCAAATTATCAGGTCCTACCTTTCGAGTACCCTTTGACATTCTTTCGTGAGTACATGATGATTGTGTCTCACTTTCCAGGTAAAAAAAGTGTGACAAATGAGTATATTATATTAAAATGCTTCCCATGCACTCTGAAAGGGGCGGCAAAGACTTGATTTATGATGTTAACACCTAGGAGCATTAACATGTGGGATCAACTACATGATGTGTTTTTACAAAAATATTATCCCCATCCCACGTTGGTTAGCATGAGGCAAAAGATAATAGGATTTGCTCAATAAGTAGGTGAGACTTTTCATGAATCATGAGATAGATATAAGATAATGTTAGTATAATGCCCCCATCATAATTTTCCTCTACCATTGTTGAACAAAACTTTCTATGATAGCCTAAATCCTGTTAACCATGCCATGGTTAACAATGCATCGGATGGCTTTCTGGGAGCCAAGATATTACAATAGACTTAAGATTTATTTTAGATGTTGGGTGCTAATTCCCAACAAACGAGTAATAGGGGTAAGGCTAGGGGCATACATGAGTTGAAATCTAATGAAAATTTAGCTAAGAAAGTGTCACAATTAATTGACATGTTTAATCTTAAAGGCGCTTCACTAAGTGTCAATGTTGTGCAAGATGCTTCTTCTTTATTTGGATTACACATTCATGCTACTAACAATTGTTTTAGTGGTTCACAATTTTCTCTTACTTCTGAACAGTTACATGCACTAAATTGATATCCTCCAAGGCCACCCCATAATGACCCATATTCAATCACATATAATCGGGGGCGGAGGAATCATCCAAATTTTTCATAGGGAGGTAATCAAAATTAGCAAAATAAACTTCTCCATCCTCTACCGCCACAAGGACAATTGGAGTAAAGGAAAGCGTATTGGGAAGAGGCCATGGATCAAATGAGGTTGGAGCAGCAGCAGTCTTTTAGGCAACATGATGCTGCAATAAAGAAATTAATTGGAAATACAAATAGGGCAACTTGCTGAATCCCTACAAGGCCGGAACCTTCCTAAGCCAAGGGCAACAAGCTATGGTTATATTCACTCTAAGAAATGACAAAGTGGTAAGTAAGGAGGTAATCTCCCCTTCATCTTCTCTCTATCCTCCCTCTAATAATGATAAAGATGTTGATGAGAGTACAAATGGATTGGGGTAAAACCTAAAGACACTTATACACCCCCAAGACATATGTACCACCGTTGCCGTTTCCCGGCTGAATTTTGAGGCATAAGTTAAAGCAACAAATGTCGGATTTAATGGACATGTTCTCAAAAGTTAGTATTAACCTCCCTTTGTTGAAAGTAATTAAAAACATTCATGTATATGCCAAGTTTTTCAAAGAAATTAATTCTAAAAAGCATAGTGAATGTGCGCTCGCCGAAAAAAATGAGAGTCGCCACGCCGTTTTTAAGGAAACATTGAAAACCTTTTTAAAATGAGAAAATGAGTTCGGGGGTCAAGTTACGTTTTGGGAAGAACCAAGAGTTCACCCAACACGCCTCGTCCGTAGACGAGTCTTTCTATTGTTCAACATCTAAATCATTCAAAAGTGTGTGCGAAGTGTGTGAGACATTATATATGTATAAAAATGCATTTTAATGCTTTATTGATAAACAACGAGGAATACAACTTATGAGCCACTTATTTTGGGGGGCCACATCCCGATTACAACGAGGCAATCGAATTACAAATGAAAACAGACCATCTGCAGTGTGACTTAGTATGTCGCGTGACACAGGATACACTTGGCCCGATGTGTCGCGGGACATACTATGCCCTATGCAGAGATTTACAACTGATTTGATTACAGGAACAAGCCAATATCAACAACGAGGTACACAAAATGAAATTAACGGCAACAACGAGATTAATTAATGGAACAAGCCAATATCAACATCGAGGTTAACAAAGATGGAATTAATGGAAACAAACCAATAGCAACAACGAGGTTAACCAAAAAAGGAACTAACAGCAATAACGAGATTGCAAAGATGGAAATATCAAATTGCAACGAGATAATATCATCACCTAGATGTGGATAAACACGTGAGAGAGAATGAATATGACAGATTCATCCTCTATTTGGTGTCTAGACCAACCAATATCCAACAAATGTTCCAACAAACAGATCAATGCACTGGGAACAAAATGGAACAATACTAATGCCAAATATATCAGGTTCTAGCCTGAACAGAAACCAAGTACGGCAAAAACTCATGAATCAACAAGGAGAGAGAGAGAAATGGAATTAATGCTCAAACACACAGATTATAACATGCTGGGAAACAAATTGAGATTATATACAACTCCCGTCTAATCAGGTTCAAGCCTGAACAACAACATCAAATGCGGCAAACCCATGAATCAACGAGGAGATAGAGAGAAAAGGATTTAGAAATTACCCTCGGAGTATCCACAATCCTTATACCAAGTTAGGTATAAGGAGCTTCAATTTGGCTTCAATTCGACGGAGAGAGACCGAGCTCAGAAATGGCTTCAAGGCTGGATTGAAGCTTAACGCCAAAGGAGTTGGAACAGGGCCGGAGGCTGATGGGTGAGGTTGGCCGGAGTTTGTTGGCGGTTTGGTGGGGCTAACTGGCTTAGGGTCTGGAATGGAAGAAGGCGATTAGATTTTGAGGGAAGTGAAGGAGACGGTGATGGCTGTGGTTGGCGGAGCGGTAGAACACGGTGAGGCAATTGGGTAGAGGAAGAGATTGGCAATTGGAGGGAGCGGGCTAAGTTTCTGGTGAATGGGTTTTAGAGAGGTTGGAGAACTGGTATTTGGGTAGAGGGGAGAGTTCGGTGATGAAGGGTGGTGGTGGTGAACGGTGGAAGGCGATTGGGTTTTGAGGGAAGACGGTGAGGAAACAGTGGTGATGGATAGAGAGGGAGGATTCGTGAGGAATTGGGTTGTTGAGGGGCTAGATGATGGGTGTGGCCGGAGGAAAAGGGGACGGTAATGGGGGATTGTGGTCACCGGCGATTGGGTTGTTGTTTGGTTGAGAGGCGATTGTGAGGAAAGGGATTGGGAGAGAAATTGGTTTTGGGATGATGGATAAATGGTGAGGAAGGTCGCCGGCGAGGGAGAGACCAGGTGATGGGTGTGGCCGGAGAAGATGATTGCGGAGAGAGAGCGAGCTCTCTTATTTATTGCGTATAGAGAGAGATAGACCGAGCTAGAGAGAGAGAGTATACTGAGAGGTCCCCCCCTTTGAGAAAATGACTGAATTTGTTATTTAACGTAATTTGGGAATTGGTTTAAAATGTCGCACGACTTATCAAAAATAACTGCCTTCCTTCTAGAAACACTGCCAAGTGGCGAAATCTGGACCATTCCTCGAGTAATTCTTTAAAGGTCCAAACTGCATAATTCTTTCTAGGTCCTTCCTCAGCGAAAAACTTATAAAAGTTCCCGAAAATCTCGGAATGAACCGAAAATTTACCAAAACCCTCCCAAGCGCACTTTTATTGAGTAAAAGGCACATTTGTTGGGTCGCGAGTTGGATTGGGGTACTCACAGAGCCCCTCGGCAACGTCACTTATGGAAGAAGTGAGGTTGTCGATAAGAAGGATCCCAAGCCTAACGAGCAGCTGATGATAAAGCAGAGGGATGATGACGAGATCGGATGGCTGGACCTTTTGAGAAAGGATTCCTACGTATCCCTAAAAGGGAATCAAGCCAAATCGTAGTTCGAAGACATAGGAACGAGCCTAAAGAGGTATAGGAACAAGCCAAAAGAGGTATAGGAACAAGCCTAAAGAGACATAGGAACAAGCCTAAAGAGACATAGGAACAAGCCTTAAGAGACATAGGAACAAGCCTTAAGAGGTATAGGAACAAGCCTAAAGAGGTATAGGAACAAGCCTAAAAGGTATAGGAACAAGCCTAAAGAGTATAGGAACAAGCCTAAAGAGGTATATGAACAAGCCTAAAGAGACATAGGAACAAGCCTTAAGAGGTATAGGAACAAGCCTTTAAAAATATAGGAACAAACCTAAGAAGACATAGGAACAAGCCTAAAGAGACATAGGAACAAACCTTAAGAGACATAGGAACAAGCCTAAAGAGGTATAGGAACAAGCCTAAAGAGACATAGGAACAAGCCTTAAGAGGATTGAGATTAATTCAAAAGTACCGCGAGATGAACTCCAAGACTTGAAATGACTTTTACGAGAAACCAAACATAAGACAAGATGATTTGCAGTTGAAAAGAGATATACTTTCATACCTGTGCTGTGCTTACCTGCAAGGGTTGTGCACACGAAGATCACTTTAAGTGATTGGCTGGCTTTGGAAACATTTTCCGGGTAGAACACGAACTTTGTTGTTGACATTACCGTTGCAAGACGGACTCTGCTGATGATTTGACGTTGCGAGAATGACATTGTTGACAATTTACCGTTGCAAGACGGACTTTGGATAAACATTTGCCATTGCAAGATGGGCCTTTGACGATGATTTTCCAACGAGGCTGATGAGCTTGACGAGCATTGCTTGGAGACTGAGGCAGCTAGGGCTCTTTTAGACGATGCTGATGAATCAGAAGATGACGAGACCGATGAAGATGATAAAGGCAGAATATGCCACCTGCAGGATTTGAAATCTTTGTCCAGGTTGTGATTTGAGGAGCAATCCCCATGATCAGATTATGATCACTTGATTATTGTACCCTGTGAGGGGAAAAACACAACACTACTAGGCACTTTGCATTTTATTCAATTATTTATTACTAGCTCTAAGCATTGTTAAATTCATTGCACGAGTCCATCTCGGCTGGGGATGAAAGTGGAGTGAGGATTTTTGCAAGGCTTGACAAGCGGATATGTATGTAGCCATTATGCTATGATGGATTTATGATAAAATGACTGTGTATATGATGATGTATGGGTCGAACCCTCTCCCATGAAGGATGGATAACATGGCGCAGCTAGGCAAGTCGGGGTGTACCCTGAGAGTACAGACCGCAGCATATTGATTTGTTGCTGATGAGAACAAAGTTGTGTCGCGCGCCTGAGGCAGCAAGCAGCAGAGAAAGTGCAGAGAAAGCCCTAGCTTTGAATAGATGACTAGGCAAAGCCCAGTTGATAACACAAAGCAAACCCGGAGGGAATCTGGTAAGGAGAGCTTGAGGGGACAGCATAGCAAAGCCCCAGTTTGAAGAGATCCAATGCAGTCCCATTACAGGCGGAATCATCATACGGTCAAGGAGGCACCCATCTTTTCAGACCTTAGTCAATCAGTCATAGACTCGAAAATATATATGTTCAGGGGCACATCTTTCGAAAAGTGGAAAATGAATCCCGATTTTGTGTATGACACACTCGCTTTAGGTTTGACTCTTTTGAGAGAGTATAAGCACAACAAGGTGTGGAAAAGTGTATGGAAGCCCCTGCTGACAGAAAGACATTGTTTGGCTCTTTATTCCTAGAATATAGAAAAGAAGACTTGTCGAGACACTTGAAAATATGTCTTATTCGTGATGATCACAAAGCTGCTTAAAACCCTTTATTGATGTTCGGGTTATTCAACCACCAAAGCTGATATGAACAAATATTTTGATCAATCCTGAGGAGAAAGCCCACTGATATCGAGAATCAAGCTCGAAAGGGTGGAAAGTGTATAGGAACGGTCCTTGACTAGACCGGATTTTCTGAGATGTATTTGTGATTTCGACCGGACCAATTATGGTTGCCTACATTCCCCTCCATAGGAGGAGCTCAGGTCGCCGTAGTTCGGGCTTATCCCGATTGAAGAGAAAAGGAATGTGAAATTTCGAGATTTTGAGGATCTTCGAGGATTTTGAGAATCAAAGCATTGAGGAACATGTCTCCTTGGAGTGCCAATGAGGGACACGGACGCGAAGCCCCAATGAGGCATTCACGGGAAGTGTTTACGGAGGAGAAATGAAATATGCTCACATGAAGTGCCAAATGAATGGATTGAATTTGCACAATCTTAGATTGATGATTTTGAATCAAGATTGATTAGATTCCAATTTAAGCAAGCAATGAAGCATTAATCTGATTTAGATCTCGAAGATATTTAGAATGAAATTGCTATCCGGTAGGAATTGCGACTGGGCTTCAAGGCTTCGATCGGCCATCGGGTAATTTGGAAAATTGATTGCATCGTGACCTCTTGAGATGGGAGGTCAGCTAGGCCTTTTACTAACTGAACCTCTAAGGATGAGAGGTTGGCATGTAGGGATGTGTTTGGGAAATCTACGGCGAGGAAGATTGGTTGCCTCTAAGAATGAGAGGTCAAATTTCGACTTTAGCCAAAGGCAAGGGTAATGGTAATGGGGATATCCGCTAAAAGCGAGAGGATGGTTTGGGATTATTTGGTGGATTGCTGACGAGAGAAGATCCAAGCTATCGAGAACTTTTGCGAACTTTTGAGAATTCGGGCTCCTTTTGAACATTGGAGAGCCTCTTGAGAAGTCAAAGACTTTTGCTGAGTTGTGAGGATTTAACATCCTTCTTTTGGAAAGCCTCCTGAGGATTCTTGCTGGATTGTGAGGATTTAACATCCTTCTTTTGATAACTTGGAAGGTCTCTTTGAGGGGTTGAGGATTATCTTTGTCCTTCCTTCGTGGCTTGGGTATTTTACGCACCGCCGACTCTCGAAGCTAACTTCTTGGCATTACTTGGACTTCTCTCGGCAAGGAGCAAAGGTGATGGCTAAACAGGGTTTCAAAACATGCCGATCTTGAAATGAAAGGGTATTGTTTAGTGAGGGTGAGGTAATGGCTTTCCTAGGGTGAAAGGCTTCAACCGCAATCCCTACCGGATGACCCAAACGAGATTAAGTCTTCATTGCTTGCTTAAGCTTAACCGAGGAAGATTCATGCAAATTCATTGAGCGACGAAATGACGAGGATGATGAAAGAGGTGTGAGCATATGAGATGCAAGATGGGGAGTTGGCAAGCCCCAATTTGAGAAGGATATCAGTTGATTTTTCTCACTCCGATTAATTTAAATATTAATCATTTCAACGCCTTAGTCAGTGAGCAGCACAAGTGATCATCTAGGATAAAACCGTTTCAAACAAGTGTAATGTGATGTGCAAGTGATGCCTCGAGTCTAGCAAGAAGAGAATCAAAGATTTTTATTATTGCAAAGCAAAAACTGGTCCAACTTTGACTCGACAAACTCATGTCCACAAAGGGAACATTCTTGATCCTACGAGGACTAATTGACTTCTTCAACCTTGTATGGGAGAGCCCCTGGGATTGTTTACACTGTTGGCCATTTGAGCAAGCATCTGGGCCTCACGCTCACGAGCAAGAGCGGCTTCAAGGGTAACCCGCAACTCTTCAATAGACAAATCATTCGAACCCGACTGACCCGTAGCAACTGAACCTCCGGACGGGCTATCCAATACATTCTCTGCACCAGGCATCCAGGATTCTGAATCAGGTAAACAACCGCTTGGACACTTGAGCTGTTTCCCCCTAGGGGAATATGGACCAATGAGCGCGGGGGATCGGAGTACGCACCCAACTTGCCGTAGCCGCATCGGTGATAGGGGTAAGAGCATGTATAGACAAAGGGTAGAGAACTTTGAGATGGTATGGGAGAGGGAAGAATAGGAAAGGAGATGGACTCATGCAACAATTTATTTATGTTCAAGTAAAAATGATGTCTTTTAAATCCTAGGAACGGTGGGAAAGGCTAACCCTTTATTTCACGCAATCTAGACCTCGGGGGAACCTATGGACACATCATTCAAAAATACACCAAATGTATTGATCAAAAATTAATAATAGGCAATAATAACTAAATAAAACCAAAGAATTTATGGGACGAACGAGCAGCCCCAATTTCTGGAGAAATTTAGGCAGCGTAACGGGTATTCCTGAAGAAATTCAAGGAAAAATCTGGCATGACCTCTCGTCAGTGCATGGTGACAATGCGGCATGATCTCTCGTTAGGACACGTCACGAGAGCGACATGTCCATATGTGAGATCACGTTGCATTGGCAACATGCCCACACGTGCTAGGTTTTGGAATAGGTACGAAAGCCTATTATAAATTTTTGAAACAAGTCATTTTAGTACATTTTGAAAATGGCATGTCAAAACCAACCGTTTGGGTAAGGTTTAAATGTGTGGCGCCACCTATGATGCGCTAGGGGGATAGGTTTGACATTAGGCGCTAAAGCGTAGGCGAATATTATCACCGTCCGCGATGCCGTCAATCGCACCCGAGGGTTCTAGATCTACGTGAAATAGTGTGAGGATGACTAGATTCCTTTATTTTGCGAAAAAAAAGATTTTTTTTATTTTTTTTATTTTTTTATTTTTTTTATATAATTTTTTTATTTGAAAATGGATGATAAAGGAAAACACACACACACCCCACAAGGCACAATAATCAAGATGATCATAATACAATCCCAAGGACTGCCCCACAATCTGAACCAAATCAAACAAATCAGCTCCTGCAGGTTGGCCAATCCTGTCGCACTACACAGGACTGAGAAGGAAACTTATGTCGCGTGACAGGAAAGGCCAAAATTTCAGAATCCCAAGCAACAAGCACCAGCCCTAGCCTCCAAGCAAGTCACCCAAACCAAGCCTCACAAAGAGCAACATAAGCAAACAATGGAGGATAAAGACAATAAAGCACATAAAATGCATTTAAGCACATAAAATGTCACACAACAAGGCACACACGAATGAATGAAATGGACGTTGAACAAGCACGAAAGTTTGACCCACTTTTTGAAAAACAAGTTTCAAAAATCCCCAGCGGAGTCGCCACTGAATGTGCGCTCGCCGAAAAAAATGAGAGTCGCCACGCCGTTTTTAAGGAAACATTGAAAACATTTTTAAAATGAGAAAATGGGTTCGGGGGTCAAGTTACGTGTTGGGAAGAACCGAGAGTTCACCCAACACGCCTCGTCCGTAGACGAGTCTTTCTATTGTTCAACATCTAAATCATTCAAAAGTGTGTGCGAAGTGTGTGAGACATTATATATGTATAAAATGCATTTTAATGCTTTATTGATAAACAACGAGTAATACAACTTGTGAGCCACTTATTTTGGGGGGCCACGTCCAGATTACAACAAGGGAATCGAATTACAAATGAAAACAGACCATCTGCAGTGTGACTTAGTATGTCGCGTGACACATGATACACTTGGCCCGATGTGTCGCGGGACATACTATGCCCTATGCAGAGATTTACAACTGATTTGATTACAGGAACAAGCCAATATCAACAACGAGGTAAACAGAATGAAATTAACGGCAACAACGAGATTAATTAATGGAACAAGCTAATATCAACATCGAGGTTAACAAAGATGGAATTAATGGAAACAAACCAATAGCAACAACGAGGTTAACCAAAAAAGGAACTAACAGCAATAACGAGATTGCAAAGATGGAAATATCAAATTGCAACGAGACAATATCATCACCTAGATGTGGATAAACACGTGAGAGAGAATGAATGTGAGAGAGAATGAATGTGACGGATTCATCCTCTATTTGGTGTCTAGACCAACCAATATCCAACAAATGTTCCAACAAACAGATCAATGCACTGGGAACAAAATGGAACAATACTAATGCCAAATATATCGGGTTCTAGCCTGAACAGAAACCAAGTACGGCAAAAACTCATGAATCAACGAGGAGAGAGAGAGAAATGGAATTAATGCTCAAACACACAGATTATAACATGCTGGGAAACAAATTGAGATTATATACAACTCCCATCTAATCAGGTTCAAGCCTGAACAACAACATCAAATGCGGCAAACCCATGAATCAACGAGGAGATAGAGAGAAAAGGATTTAGAAATTACCCTCAAAGTATCCACAATCCTTATACCAAGTTAGGTATAAGGAGCTTCAATTTGGCTTCAATTCGTCGGAGAGTGACCGAGCTTAGAAATGGCTTCAAGGCTGGATTGAAGCTTAATGCCAAAGGAGTTGGAACAGGGCCGGAGGCTGATGGGTGAGGTTGGCCGAAGTTTGTTGGTGGTTTAGTGGGGCTAACTGGCTTAGGGTCTGGAACGGAAGAAGGCGATTAGATTTTGAGGGAAAAGAAGGAGACAATGATGGCTGTGGTTGGCGGAGCGGTAGAACACGGTGAGGTAATTGGGTAGAGGAAGAGATTGGCGATTGGAGGGAGCGGGCTATGTTTCTGGTGAATGGGTTTTAGAGAGGTTGAAGAACTGGTATTTGGGTAGAGGGGAGAGTTCGGCGATGAAGGGTGGTGGTGGTGAACGTTGGAAGGCGATTGGGTTTTGAGGGAAGACGGTGAGGAAACGGTGGTGATGGATAGAGAGGGAGGATTCATGAGGAATTGGGTTGTTGAGGGGCTAGATGATGGGTGTGGCCGGAGGAACAGGGGACGGTAATGGGGGATTGTGGTCACCGGCGATTGGGTTGTTGTTTGGTTGAGAGGCGATTGTGAGGAAAGGGATTGGGAGAGAAATTGGTTTTGGGATGATGGATAAATGGTGAGGAAGGTCGCCGGCGAGGGAGAGACCAGGTAATGGGTGTGGCCGGAGAAGATGATTGCGGAGAGAGAGCGAGCTCTCATGCTTATTTATTGCGTATAGAGAGAGATAGACCGAGCTAGAGAGAGAGAGTATACTGAGAGGTCCCCCCCTTTGACAAAATGACTGAATTTGTTATTTAACGTAATTTGGGAATTGGTTTAAAATGTCGCACGACTTATCAAAAATAACTGCCTTCCTTCTAGAAACACTGAAAAGTGGCGAAATTTGGACCATTCCTCGAGTAATTCTTTAAAGGTCCAAACTGCATAATTCTTTCTAGGTCCTTTCTCAGCGAAAAACTTATAAAAGTTCCCAAAAATCTCGGAATGAACCGAAAATTTACCAAAACCCTCCCAAGCGCACTTTTATTGAGTAAAAGGCACATTTGTTGGGTCGCGAGTTGGATTGGGGTACTCACACATAGGTATGGAAAATATGAGAAATTAATCATGCAAGAAAGTGATAGTGTTGTGGTCCGATAAGCCCTCCCACCTAAACAAAAGGATCCCGAAAGTTTCACAATTTATATTAATTTGGGGGATTCTAATAAGGTGAAGGCGATGTTGGACCTTAGTGTTAGCATTAATTTATTGTCATACTATATGTAATTTAAATTGGGATTATTTGAGTTATAACCCACCACAATGACCCTCCAACTAGCCGATCGTTCTATTAGACGACATTTGGGCATTATGGAGGATTTGTTAGTCCAAGTTGGGACTTTGATTGTCCCCATTTACTTTGACGTTCTAGAGACTGTTAATGGAGTGGGGAAGTGTCTAGAGTCACCTATATTACTTTGACGTCCATTTATGGCCATAACTAACACTATAATAAATATGGGGAATGGGAAATTGTCTATATCGGTGGAGGATGAGAGAGTTGAGATCTCGGTGGATGATATCATGAAAAATCATATGGATGATGAGGGGGATTCTTGTAAGTTTATGAATGAGATAGATGAGGGTGTGCAAGAGTATTTATGGAAGGAAAGTGATAATGGAAAATTAGAGAGTATGCTAAGTGGCAGTGAGAATCCTAGGAATAGTGCGGACATTTTTGATAAAGCTAGTAATATTAAAGCCGACGAGCACTTTTAGAGTGATGGACCGTATCACCCCCTATACGACTTCCACAAGAAATCAGTGCCACCATTGAAATCATTCTTTCTTTTAAAATCTAAACCCAATGATTCATGTGCACAAGTTGAGGAGTGTAATTTTATTGATATATCTGATTCTTTATTTGCTAATATTTTAGATCAAAATAACATCTCTGATAATTTTGTTGAGAAATATGATTATAAAGTTGTTAAGGTGAAAGCATCAAATGAGTTTGGGGGAAAGACCCCGAAAAGGAAGAAGAAAAATGCTAAGCAAAAAGCCTCAAAAGTTTCTTGGGAACCAGCGAAATTAATCAAGAATGGAACATATGATTGAAAAGCAGTGGGCGTCACTACAAGAAAACAGGCAGATACTGACGGATATTTCCGTCGGTAATCATTAGAAATTCGTCAATAAATTTATTTAGCGACGGATTTTCTACGTTTAATATCCGATGTTAAAACGTGAGTCGGTAAATTTTTCTATGGAATACCGACGGTTCTCAATTTGCCTTACAGATGGATAATTTCGTCGCTGTTGTTTTAAAATCCGTCGGCAATTTCGTAAAATAATCGACCAATTCAAAGCATATGCCGACGATTAGGGACGGATATTCCGTCTTTATTTAAATGGTCGTTTTATTTTTGGACCATTTAGTGATGTATTATCGACAGATCATTCCGTTGCTATTATTTATGATGTTGTAATTATTATTTTTATTATTAATATTACTGACGGATTATTCCGTCGCTATTTTTTATGCTATTGTATTTGTTATTTTAATTATTTAATATTACTGGCGGATTATTCTGTCACTAAAATATAAGAATATTTTTATCATTTTTTCTATTTCGGGACGGGGATACCTGCTTCATAAATCGATGCATTAATAATTCCAAAACGTCGTCTCACTAAAATGATATAAAACAACCAAAAATATTTAATATTTCAAATTAAACATACTAACCAATCATGTTATAACATTCGTTCAACATAAAACATAATACTAAATGTTTTGAAGTATGAATGTCGAGTAATTCAATCATGCATATTGCATGCTTTAATCGATGACGGTGGTTGAAATAGAGGCGATTTAAGTTGCAGGCTTCAATTCTTGGATGTTCACCATTTGAAACCTATAAAAGTGGTGCGACCTTTTGTTTTGAGGAAGTTCTAGGTAAGGGTTTCATGGACGATCCCAAGAAATAAAAAAGTTATAGGTGGCACATCAGTAATAGATTTGCTGCTCGATCGAGGGAAGACAACCACGATGAGGAGTTGGTGATGTTGGAAGTTAGGGATATTCTAACACTCCCCCACAGTCGAAACGGGAGGGGACGTACGCTAAGACTGTCACGAAAATCCTCAAATAATATCAAAGGCATCCCTTTAGTAAAAATATTCGCAATTTGATGACGGGACGGAACATGTAAAACCCGTACTTCACCTTTGGCGACCTTGTCACGAACAAAGTGTATATCCATCTCAATATGCTTAGTGTGTTGGTGTTGAACGGGGTTACCCGAAAGATACACTGCACTAATATTATCACAATAAACAATAGTGGCACAATGGATCGGACACTTTAGTTCAAGTAATAAGTTACGTAGCCAACAAGATTCAGACACAACGTTAGCTACCCCTCGATATTCAGCCTCAGCACTGGACCGAGACAATACCGCCTGTCTCTTGGCAGACCACGAAATCAAGTTGTCCCCCAAAAAAAACACAATAACCCGAAGTGGAGCGTCTCGTATCTGGACAACCTTCCCAATCTGCATCTGTATAGGAGATGAGAGATGAAGTAGTCGATGGGTAGAGATATAAGCCATAGTCGAGAGTACCCTGTATATAGCGAATGATTCGCTTAAGTGCATGCATGTGATCCTCCCGTGGTGCATGCATAAATAAGCAAACCAGCTGAACCGCATACTGAATGTCTGGCCGAGTGAAGGTCAAATACTGTAATGCGCCAGCTAAACTCCGATATAAAGACGGGTCAGTGACAAGTGGTCCAGCCGACGAAGCTCAAGCTTGGGTTTTGTATCTACTGGTGTAAGAGACGGCTTACATGCAGACATCCCTGCACGTTCTATGATCTCAGCTGCATACTTATGTTGGGAAAGAAACAAGTTCCCATTCTGACGAGAAATTGCAATCCCAAGAAAATAACTAAGAGGAACCAAATCCTTCATTGCAAACTCGAAACTCAACTGGGTAATAATCGAGAGACGAAGACTATCAGAAGATGCGGTCAAAATTATGTCATCGACATACACCAAGAGGTAAGCCATGGAATCTCCCTGATGAAAGACAAACAGAGAGTGATCAGATCTACTTTGAGTGAACCCAATAGTAGAAATAAAATCTGCAAATCGTCTATACCAAGCCCGAAGGGCTTGCTTTAAGCCATACAACGACTTCTTCAACAAGCAGACATGATCAGGAAATCATTTGTCACGAAATCCTAACGGGTGATGCATATAAACCGTCTCCTGAAGATCACCATGTAAAAAAGCATTCTTTACGTTAAGCTAATGAATGGACCACTTCTTTGACAAAGAAATACTCAAGATGGTACGAATCGTAGCCGGTTTGACCACCGGGCTAAAAGTTTCCCCACAATCAATCCTAACCCTCTGAGTTTTTCATCTCCAACAAGGCGTGCCTTATGCCTTTCAAACGAACCATCCGACCTGCGCTTATGAGTAAATATCCACATGGAACAGATTACATTAGTATCAGGAGGACGGGGAACCAACTCCCACGTCTTATTATCAATTAAAGCATTAAACTCATCAAGCATAGAAAGTTTCCAATTATGGTAATTTAATGCTAAAAAAGGATATTTAGGAATAGGAGATTTTGCCAAAGAAACACTTAAATTAAAATGTACTTTGGGCTTGAAAATACCCCTTTGGCTCCTTGTAACTAGCCCAAGATGAGGAGGAGAAACTGCCGGAATAGGTTGAGAGGCAGACGGACCAGGAGGAGTGGGAGGCGGACTCAGAGGTAAGTCACCAGATGGGGCCGGACTAGCTGACCCATCAGGCATAGAAGAGCTGGCTGAAGCTGCTGGTGGATGGGCCGCAGAAGAAGAAGCAGCCGAGCCAACAAGAGAAGGGGATAGACTGGAATTAGCCCATTGATTTATTATGTGGGGAGAGAGACCATCATCTAGGAAATTATATGAGGACGGGGATGGCTTAAATATGGAAGCAAAAGGAAATTGGTGTTCATCGAATAGAACATGCCGATTTATAATAATTTTGTGAGTATTTAAGTCATAACATTTAAATCCGTGATGATTAGCCGGATATCCCAAAAAAACACAAGGTATCGAGCGAGGTTGGAGTTTGTTTATTGTTGTAGAGGGAAAAAATGCATAACAAAGGCAACCGAAAACACGAAGATGTTTATATGTTGGATCTTTAGCATACAAAACACGAAGAGGAGATAAATATAATAAAGATTTGTGAGGAAGGATATTTAGAAGATATGTGGCCATGAGAGCCGCATGATGCCAAAACTGAGGAGGGATTGAGGCATGGATTTGCATGGAACGGACCATATTGTTAATAGTCCTAATTTTACGTTCGGCGGTCCCATTTTGAGGAGAAGTATAGGGACACGAAAGACGAAAATCTAGACCATTAGTTTTGCAAAAATCTTCAAACTTCTTGTTATCAAATTCACGACCATTATCACATTGAAATGTTTTAATGTCACGTTCAAACTGATTACGAATGTAGGCACGGAAAGAAAGAAATATAGAAAACACCTCTGAATTATTTGCAATAGGAAATAACCATTAATATTTAGAATAATCATCCAAGAATAAAACAAAATATTTATGACCGGACGAACTCAAAACTGGAGATGTCCATAAATAGCTATGAATAATATCAAAAGGTAACAACGTTTTAGATTGAGAAGAATCAAACAAAAGTTTTACATGTTTGCCCAAAGCATAGGCGTGACAAATATGTGAAATCGAAGAAGCCTTACAATCTATCATTATATTTTTTCTAAGAGACTCTATAACAGGAGTGCCTGGATGGCCCAACTGTTCGTGCCATAATGCAGCAGAAGACATAACAAAAGATGAATGAGATGAAGAAGCATTTGCTGTAAGAGGATAAAGATCACCACGACTGTCACATCTCAGAATATGTCTCCCCATCTGGAAATCCTTCACAGAAAATCCAAACGGATCAAATTCAACAGTGACAGAATTATCAGTGGTAAATTTTCTAACAGACACCAAATTTTTAACAATTTTTGGAGCATATAAAACATTGCAAAGAGCAAGTGGGGGTAAAGGAGGAGCCAAAGTAGCATGTCCATAACCATGAATTGGAATAGAATCTCCATTACCTACATGATGCCATGTTTATTGCTAAAATTGAAATAAGGCGTAAGAGTACCTGACGTGTTTGTCGTATGAGATGTAGCACCGGTATCCATGAACCAGTTCGGAGGAGGTGGAGTCAAACCCAGAGTATGCATAACTGCCTCAACATCAGTCGCAGTAGAACCTGAAGCTGTATATGCTTGCTGAGGATGAGGACCCAAGACACTAGATGTGGGCTGTCTAGGAGATGCAGTTCTTGGCCAATTAGGCCCAGGAACAGATGTATAGGGGCAAGGCGGAATTGGCCACTGCCAATAAGGGTCGGCCCAAGAAATTTCTTGCTTGCCATTCGCGCTCCATGTCGAGTGCCAACTGACTAGGGTTTGGCGAGGAGGCCACTTGAAGGCTGCGAGTACGAGGTCCACCCTTGCCATTAGCTTTGCCATTGTTCTTCTTATTCTCTGAACCACCAGAACCTTTACCCACAGATTTAGAACCAAGCCCAGCTGGAGAAGATGTAACAAAGGATCCCGGTGCAGTAGGGAGGGAAGCAGCCTCACGAACAAACATTGTCGCAGCCATTGCAGCCTTTTTCTGCATGTCAGCCTCCTCCAAGATTACCTTGGACCCGGCCTGATAAAACTGGGGCAGTGGGTTACTTTGTCGGAGAAGAGTAGCAACTCCTCTATAAGCCTCGGATAGACCCCCAACCATTTGAAGAACCAATCTGTCATTCGTAATCGGAGACCCCACGTTCTTCAATTGATCAGACAGTTGCTTGAGTTGCTGACAGTAAGCCGAGGCAGAGGAGAAGGATTCCATGACAGTATGGGAGAATTCCTGCTCAAGCGTGACTATGCGGGAGTTCTTGTTGTCTTGGAAAATATCTACAAGACGATTCCAAGCTTCCATAGCAGTGCAATCGGGCTCAAGAATAGTTTCAAGAAGGTCATTGGATATGGTGGAATAAATCCACCCCAATACCGTTGCGTCAAGGGTGTCCCATAACTCAATTTCTTCCTCAGTAGTAGGCTTCTTGGGTTCGCCTTTATTTGGAAGGATGATGTGGTTAATGACCTTGACGGCACGAGCATGAACCTTGAACAATTCTGTCCAAGTTCCGTATTGAACACGTTTAAGGTCAAGCACTATGGATATGTGGTTCTTTATATTGGATACTGCCAAAGCAGGATGGAAAGAACCACGAGATGAGGCCATAGCAGATGGAAAAAGAGAGAGACGGGAAGAAACAGAGAAAGAGAAAAATGACAGAAGCAAGTCCTAGGCGCAGCGGAAGAAAAGCCTAGGGCTCTGATACCATGAAAGAATGTATTTCGTAAATACTTTCTTATTCATCTTTGGTATAAATACAAATTACAATCAACCTAATTGACTTATCTAAGGTAACCTAATATTATAGAAACACTAGGAGATATATACTATTAGTGTAATCTGCAGGTGATATCGCAGATGATTTCCCAAAAGTCCAGGTGATATCGCAGATGATTTCCTGGACTGAAAATTATATAGTTGTATATTTCTTGTTTGTTATTTAATTGACTAACGTGCTAATATGGTCTGTATAGTCTATGTTTTATGGTTATATTTCAGGGTGCAATAGCATCAAAGAAGGAGCTAGACACGTGTGGAAATTGGAAGAAAAGAATTAATACATTTTATGTATTAATTCGTAACTTTGTCAAACAACAACAACACGTATGGAGACTTTGTCAAAGGTTGTTGCTGAGTTATAGAAGAAGTACAAGGATGATAAAGCAAAGGAGTACAAGGCGTGGAAGCATGACTTGTGGATTAAACAACTCGGTTGCTACAAAATAGGAAGTGGGAGCTAGAATTGTGGAAACAACTTCACCCACTCTCCCTACACTTCCTCCACGTGCAAGACCAGCCCCAAGGCTGTTATTGGAGTAGCCTTCAAGTATTTGAAGACTATAAATAAGCTTGGAAGGTTTCATTTGAAGACATGCCAATTATTTCATCACATTCACACCTTCGAAAAGCTTAGAGATAGAGTTCTTTGTTTGGTTCTTTTTAATCCTTTCTCCCTTGTAATTTCGCACTTGATTACTTTGGTATCAAGGTGTGTGAAGGCTAGGATAGGATTCCGTTCTTTATCTCTTGTTCCATAGAGCTTAAAATAGATATAGCTATAGGGAACTTTCGGCTTTGTAACTTCATTCATAGTGATTATAAAGTCTTGCCTAAGAGGCACTCTCAAGTTATATTTATATAACTTGAGAAAAACAATTTTGGTGTTTTTATTCCGCTGCAAACTCTTTTACAAAATTGTTTTATTTTCGAAGTGTGTGTGTGTGCCATCCCAAGTGCTATCGTTGGTGCTGTTATCACCTTGGATATCACTTGTGATTCAAGCCGTGACAATTTCAATTGGTATCAGAGCCTCTCACTTGACGATACAAAGTGTTTGGTCCTTTTTGTCATGGCTTTTGATCCTACAAATCCAAACCAAAAACGTCTTCCTGTTTTAGATGGTTCGAATTATGCATATTGGAAAATTCGCCTTCGCTCGCATATCAAATCAATTGATCTTCGAGCATGGCGATCTATAGTTCATGGGTACTCTCTTCCACTATTACCTCCTGATGAGGATGGTGATGTTCAGGTTAAACCTGAAGGTGAGTGGACTAATGAAGAGATCACCCTGACTAACTATAATGAGAAAGCTCTTAATGCTATCTTTGAGTGGGTTGACATGCATATTTTTAAACTTGTTCAAAATAGTTCCACAGCTCAAGAAGCTTGGGATATTTTACAAAGGTTTTGTGAAGGTGATTCTAGTGTGCGTGAAAACAAACTTAGAGGTCTTCTTGGCAAATTTGAAAGGTTGAGAATGGGTGAAAGTGATACCATTTCCTCTTATTTTGAAAAATTGTTTGACATTGCTAATGAGTGTCAACTTTTAGGTGAACCTTTTACAAACAAACAATTGGTTTCAAAGGCTATTAGAACTCTCCTGAGCGTTTTAATATTAAGGTTTCATCTATAGAAGAGGCTCACAATCTTTCTACTATGAACATCAATTCCTTAATGAGCATTTTAAAAATTTTGAATCAAACCTTCTTGAGCAAAGTGAAGCCTCTAAAGGCAAGAGTGTTGCATTAAAAGTTCAATCCTCTAGTGGTTCAAACTAATGAGGATGACGAAATTTTGAGGAATTAGGTGAAGATGCCGGTGTTGCCTTACTTACCAGGAAATATAACTCAATGGTGAGAAAATTTAACAAAGAAAATGTGCGGAGTGAAGGCTAAAGAGCAACAAGCCAAGGTGTACAATTCAATGCCCAAGAGGACATTTCCATCTACTCAGAAAGGTGGTCCCATAAGGAGAGCATCGTCAGATCAATCCAGATCTGATCCAAAATACCTTGAATCAATCCAATGTCATGCTTGCTCTGGATGGGGTCATTACTCAAATGAGTGTGCTAACACTCTAAGGAAGATGGGAAAGAACCTATGGGTTTCTCTCAGTGACAATGAGGATGAGGAGACCAATCAATCGAAGATTCGGAATCAAACAAGCAATGGTGGTCTGGCTGTGACTCGGATTCTGTCATTGATACCGGGTGATATCCAAAGTGGGATAGCACTGAGATATCATCCAAACAGTATACAGATTTAAATTTGATAAATGCTGTTTGTTTTGTGGGTTCTGTTAACATGGATGCAGGTAGTTCACAAGAGGAGAAGGAGTTCAGCAAGGATGAACTCATTTGTGGTCTTAAGAACCTTTGCAAAGAATTGGTAGACGAATGGAAGAAAGAGAACAAGAAGGTGATCTCACTGTCCAAAGAGGTTCAAGATCTAACTGATGGCTTGACTAGATTGGAAGTTCAACTCACAAAGAAGGATGTGGAGCTGGACAAAGTCAAGAGCAAGCTTACTCTTGTCGAGACAACGTTCAAGAAACTCAACACGAGTTCTACCAAGTTAGATGCAATTCTTGGGTTGTCTAAACCACTCAAGGCAGGTATGGGTTTTCAAGAGTCTTTGAATGCTATTACTTCTACTTTGTCTAATACAGAAGATAAGTTAATTTTTGTTAAAGAAAGAGATCATGTTGAACTTATATCTTCTGATAAGTCTTCTGACAAGGTAAAAATATGTAATTACTGTTACTCTCTTGGACATTTGAAAAATGATTGTAAAACTCTCTTAAAGAAACAGTCCGAGTTCTGTGTGATACCGAAGTGCTACCTAGCATGTCGAGATATCACATCGATCGAAGAAAAATTATCAAAGTAGAAAAGTGTGGAAACCTAAGTCTAATCGATATGTGATGTTGTATGCCTTTGCCTTAAAAACTAATGTTGAAGGTTCATGGTATTTTGATAGTGGTTGTTCTCGTCATATGACTGGAACAAAAATGTTTTTAAAGGAATATGAACCTATTCAAGGTGGTAGTGTAACATATGGTGGTGGTGGCAAGAGTAATATAGTAGGAAAAGGTGTATTGAATGTACCTGGATTTCCTGCTTTGAAAAATGTTTTGCATGTTGATGGACTGGTAACTAATTTAATTAGTATTAGCCAACTTTGCGATGACAACCTTGAAGTAAAATTCAATAAAAACACTTGTGAAGTTTTTGATTGTATCAATAAGCGTGTTATAGTGGTACTAGGTCAAGTAATAACTGCTACCTTGTTGAGGATAAACAAGTGTGTCATTCTGTGAGGGTTGATGATGCTACCTTATGGCATCAAAAGTTGGGTCATATCCATTTTCGTAACATTGTGAAACTCATAAATGCTGAAGCTATAAGAGGTATACCTAGTCTGGACATTAGTACAAAAATCATATGTGAAGATTGTTTAAAAGGTAAACAAACACGTGCTACCCATAGTGCTACCCAACATAATGAGGAGTACTCTGGGACAACGCACTATTTTCAATTAATGCATATGGATTTAATGGGTCTAGTTGAGGTAGACAGTTTAGGAGGTAAGAAATATACTTTTGTAATAGTTGATGATTTTTCTAGATTTACTTGGGTATATTTTTTGAAAGAAAAATCAGAAACTTTTGAAAAGTTTAAAGTCTTACATGCTAAAATCAAAAACATGTTTTCTGCTCTTATCATGCGAATAAGGTCGATCATGGAACGGAGTTTGATAATTCATTGTTCTTTACTTTTGTGAATTAAATGGAATTAAACATGAGTTTTACTGCTCCTAAAACACCTCAACAAAATGGGGTGGTGAAAGGAAAAATAGGACCTTACTTGAGATGGCACGTGTGATGTTGTTTTCAAAAAGAATTTCAAAGAGATTTTGGGCCGAGGCCTTAAACACAGCGTGCCACACGGCCAATAGGGTTTTTCTAAGACCTGGTACTAGAATGACACCTTATGAAATTTTGAATGGTAGGATACCAAAGGTTCATTATTTTCATACATTTGGGTGTGTGTGTTATGTTCTAAATGATCGGGATTACTTAGCTAAATTTGACTCTAAAAGTGATAAGGCTATATTTCTTGGGTATGCTCAGGACAGTCGAGCATATAGGGTTTATAACCTTAGGTTAAAAACCATTCGGGAATCAATTAACGTTGTTTTTGATGATTTAGCAAGTGTTACGGTGATGGAGTACGGGAATCTCCATTAATATTCTTTGGAAGAAGCTGGAGAATCAAAATCAAGTAAGTGATACCCAGTCTTGGCCCAAGTGTTGCCCTTTGAAGGGATAGCATCTCCGATATCACCCAAGACCAATCCGGCAAGCGAAAAGGATGAACGGTCGGATGATGATGCTCATGTGCATGAAGATTTGAGAAGGGATCCACCGGCTAGGATCGAAGAGACCATCCTTCCTCTCAAATTATTGGAGAAGCTAGTGAAGGGAGTACGAACAAGGAACAAAGGACATTTTAGTGACCGTGAAATGGAAAGGTATGTGTGTATGTCCACCACATACCACAAGGTAAAATATTCCTGTTTTGTTTCTTCTTTAGAACCCAAAAATATTTCTAAAGCTTTAAAAGATAATTTTTGGATACATGCCATGCAAGAGGAACTTGAACAATTTGCTCGTAATGAAGTTTGGTGTTTAGTACCACGTCCTAGTAATACAAATGTTATTGGTACTAAATGGATTTTCAAAAACAAATCGATGAGCAAGGAAATATTGTTAGGAACAAAGCTCGTCTCGTAGCACAAGGTTACACCCAAATTGAAGGTGTTGACTTTGATGAGACCTTTGCTCCCGTTGCTAGAATAGAATCTATAAGACTCCTCTTGGCTATAGCTTGTTTTCTAAAAATTACTTTGTTTCAAATGGATGTTAAAGCTGCCTTTTTAAATGGTTATTTAAAAGAAGAAGTTTTTGTTGAACAACCAAAAGGATTTAAAGATCCTCATCTACCAAACCATGTATATAGACTTGATAAAGCCTTATATGGCTTGAAACAAGCTCCACGTGCATGGTATGGTCGCTTAACCTCTTTTTTACTTGAATATGGCTTTACAAGAGGTGAAGCAGATAGGACCTTATTTATCCTAAGGCATGGCAAAGAAATAGTCATTGTTCAAATCTATGTTGATGACATAGTCTATGGCTCTACTTCTCAAATATGTTTAAAAGATTTTGTAGAAGCTATGACATCAACATTTGAAATGAGCATGATTGGAGAGTTAAAATTCTTTCTAGGCTTGCAGGTGAAACAATCAAATGAAGGAATATTCATTTCACAAAGCAAGTATGCAAAGAGCCTAGTAAAAAGGTTTGGGTTGGAAGGAGCAAAAAGTTCAAAAATCCCCATGTGTTCTTCTCTCAAACTTGGTAGAGATCAAGTAGGTGAGGATGTTGATCCTACTCTTTATCGTTCAATGATAGGTAGCCTTCTCTATCTCACTTTTAGTCGTCCTGATATCATGTTCAGCGTGTGTGTTTGTGCACGTTATCAAGCCAATCCTAAAGTCTCTCACCTTAATTCTGTCAAAAAGATAATTAAATATGTTTCAGGAACAAGTGAATTAGGGATTTGGTTTAGTAAGGATACTAATACCAATTTGGTTGGCTTTAGTGACTCAGATTGGGCGGGGGATATGGATGATAGGAAGAGTACTAGTGGGGGGTGTTTTTACTTGGGCAACAATTTAGTTTCATGGTATAGTCGTAAACAAAATTGTGTTTCTCTCTCCACAGTGAGTCCGAGTATGTGGCGGTGGTAGTTGTTGTTCACAACTTATTTGGCTAAAACATATGTTAGATGACTATGGCCTAGAGAGTAATTCTTTGACTATGTCTTGTGATAACTTTGAGTGCTATCAACATTTCAAAAAACCCAGTTCAACATTCTCGTACCAAACACATTGACATACGTCATCATTTTCTTAGAGATATGGTAGATAAAGGCCTAATTAACATTGATCATATTGATACTAAGTATCAACTGGCTGACATCTTTACCAAGGCCTTAGACCACGAGAGATTTTCTAGTTTGAAAAGATCTCTTGGTCTTTGTAATCTCTGAGTCTGTTCGTCTGTGCTACCCCAGGTGATGTTATCACTCAGGGTAACACTTGTATATTAGTGTACTTTTCTTTAGTTATTTAAAAAAAAAATGCTTTATTATTTGTTTAATCTGGTTAGCTTAGTTCTAACTGTGGCACATGCTGACCTTTTTGTTATGGTAGGTTATTATTTAGGTTAGCACGTCTGATATCATTCCCCTTCATATGCTTAAAGTGACAAAGTCACTAATATTTTCTTTTTGATAAATAAAAGACAAAGGCATTTATCCATACTATTCTCTCGAGCTCGGGACACGGTGTTCGCTGCAACGATGTACTCTTGCCAATGAGAATGTATGAGGTGATGTATGCTAAGTATTAGGGACATGGAGTTCGCCACTTCTGATGTACCACTACTTGAAAGGCATAGATCACTTGGTCTCTACACTTGAAATATAACTTGAAGCACGAAGCTCGTTACTACGATGCTTTCTTGTTTAAAGAAGTGTATTGAGACGTGTTTAACAAGCAATGTACTTAAAAAAATATATATATAGGCATATAATGCCTAAAGTGCATGAAAAATGCTCAGCTTGTTATGCCTGAAGTGTCTAAAAAGGCTAAGCTTATTATGCCTCAAGTGTTTGAAACTGAAAATTATTTATCAAGGGGTTTTATATCATATGTGTTATCCTACGTGTTGCCATCATTGCCTTAACACATTAGTGTGTGCTATATTAGTTTTTTTTTTTTTTTCGAAATATTGTTGATTAATTTCTCAAAATCTGAAAGTCTTTTTAATAAGAGTTTACGATTTTGAAAACGTCTCCAACAAGTTTCCTTTATTTTTGGTAAACTTAATTAAGTAACTAACCCATATTTATTTTTATTTGTGCATATATTGTTTTGGTTTAGTTACAAATTATTTAGTTTACTTATTTTTTTGTTTTTACGTTTTTACTTAAAAAAAAAAAAACACATTTATTTTAAATTTTTCAACCGTGTTTTATCCTTAAGTTGGTTGGGGTTTTAAAAATTTGTGTGGTTAGGGTTTATTGTTAATGAGTGGATAGGGTTAAAAGTGAGGGTTTTTAGGAGTTTAGATGGGATGGGGTGTCAAATCAAATTAATTTTTTTGTTCCCTCACCGTCTCTCTCTCTTAAATTCCTAATTTTTCTCTAACTCTCCTATTATCTCTCTCTTACCGTTACTCCCTCTACCTCTTTAAACCCCGTTCCAGCGTCTTCCTCTCTTCTCAACCTAGGTCAAAAAATTCGTTCCAAAATTCTCTCATATCTCCATGGCATCTCCATCCAAAGCTAGTACCGAACCTTCCCACACGGACCAAATGGACATCTCACCTAGCATTGCTCCATCCGTGGCATCTCGTGTGGCCATGGAAACTTCCCCAATGATCACTCCAAGCTCTTCTCCACCAACAATGGCGATAGTTCCTTCCTCTGGCCCTATTACCTCATTTGATCAAGGAATTCCTAAAGTGACTCTCATCCCTGCCGAGCCAAAAAGGAAGAGGAAAGCCCCAACTGCCAAGCTGTCTCCCCAAATCGCAAAAAGGAGGTCTTCCAACCGCATTAGATCAATCAGGTCCAAGGCAACTTCAAATACCTCTCTTGATCCAGTTGAAGTCTCAGAAAGCTCTATTGATGTGTCCTCACCTCATGTGAGTGACGAGAACTTTGAAGCAAACAAGGAAAAGGAGCCTTCTGTGGACTCATTTGATGCTTGGGTAGATGGTGATGAAGAGGAGACCCTCTCTGATTATCAGAAAAAGAAGGCCAAGGGCAAAACTGTGAGTGCTACCAGAAGTGCTAGCAAGAAGAGGATATCATCTGAGGTAACACTTGCCCCCTCTTCTGTTCCTAAACATTCCTTTAGTGATAATTCTGGTGATGAGGTTACTCAAACTGAAGAGGATAAAGCTTTTCCAAAACCTTTTCTTATTTTGGAATATTATAAAAAGGAAAATATGGAACTTTGGTTGAATAGTCTGAGTAAGAGAATTTTAAAAGAGAAGCACATTGATGAGGGTCAGTTGGAAAAGGAAGGAGTGGTTCAGTTTTTAAAGGACAGGAATTTTATTAATGCTAATAATCATGCATCAGTTTTTGTTGAGAGTGTCATTCGCAATTTCTTTGCCAATTTGCATGCCCACTTGGACGATGAAGGGTCTGCTAAATATGGAAAAGTGTTTGTTAGGGGAAGAGTCTATTCTTTTACTCCAGCCCTAATCAACAAAGTTTTAGGCCTCCCTAATGTAGATGATGAGAGCATTAGGGTCAATAGAGATGAAATGGTAAAATTGCTCACTCACAACAAACTGTAGTCTTGGCCTTTGAAAGAGAAACTTCATGCTTCTAGATTATCTTCTCTCTATTCTGTACTACACAAACTGTGCATCTTCAATTGGCTTCCTACAACTAATGAACCTATTGTGACATTGGAGCATGCGAATGTGTTGTATAGATTAGGTAAAAATTTAAGGATTAACTTTGGAAGATTAGTGTTTAAACACTTAGCTTCATGGGGTAGAAAAAAGGAAGTGAACATTAGCTTTTTCCCCTATCCTTCTCTAATCTTCAAAGTTTTGGTAGTTCAATCCTTGCCCATTGAAGCCTCTGATGTTTTTACCACTGAACCTGAGTACTATACCATTGATCAACAACCGAAAAGGCAAAAGGTATACTAAAGATCTTCCTTGGAACAAATCGATGAATCAACCCCTGCTCCTCCCAGTGCTATCTCACGTGATACCCCAAGTGCTTTCGTGTGTTGCCCCTCATACTTTGCAGGTGAACCGATGCCGCAAGTATTCGAACAACATGATAAATCTTTTGGGCAACTCTGGACCATCAATCCCAAAGGCTACGGTTCTCAACTTCCTGCACAAGCAGTCCCAAGTGCAATAGGAGAACTCTGAGGGATGGGCTAAGCTTAAGCAGTAATGATGCTTTTATTGATGAAATTTCTTCCCAAACAGGGGAGGATCTGCTTTGTTGGAACTTCTGGAACTGGTGCTACTGCAGGTGCTACCACCAGTGCTGGCCCAAGTGATGGTGGAAGTGATAGGGAAGGAGATCAGGAGGAAGAAGAGGAGTTTGAAGAAGAAGAAAACTGAACCTGAAGGTTGACAAACCTGAAGGTTGATGTTGCCGCTATCATATGGGTGACTGTTTTTGTGGTGGTCCTACAAACAATGTTTTTATTTTGGTGATGGTGGTGGTTCTTTAAACAATTTACGTTTATTTTGTTTATATTAGCTAAAACACTTTAGTTGGGTTGTTAAATAACTTAATCTGCTAGGATGTTTTTTTTGCTAGTTTTGGATGATATTTGCTACAATGGTTATGGTTTTTAATGGTTACTTAGTTTATTTCGAAAACTTTTTAAAGTTTGAAATAAATTAGTTTATTATGATAAATCATTGTTTAGGATTAGCTCCTTGATTAAGGGGGAGTTAATTTTTGTGGAGATATTATTACGTGTTCTATGCTCTGTACATTTGTATATAGACTAATCCTACAGACGAAAGCACATTGAGTTTGGAAAGAAATATCCAACTAAGGGGAGATTGTTAGTGTAATCTGCAGTGATATCGCAGGTGATTTCCCAAAAGTCCAGGTGATATCGCGAGATGATTTCTGGTAGAAAATTATATAGTTGTATATTTCTTGTTTGTTATTTAATGGACTAACGTGCTAATATGGTCTGTATAGTCTATGGTTTATGGTTATATTTCAGGGTGCAATAGCATCAAAGAAGGAGCTAGACACGTGTGGAAATTGGAAGAAAAGAATTAATACATTTTATGTATTAATTCGTAACTTTGGCAAACAACAACAACACGTATGGAGACTTTGTCAAAGGTTGTTGCTGAGTTATAGAAGAAGTACAAGGATGATAAAGCAAAGGAGTACAAGGCGTGGAAGCATGACTTGTGGATTAAACAACTCGGTTGCTACAAAATAGGAAGTGGGAGCTAGAATTGTGGAAACAACTTCACCCACTCTCCCTACACTTCCTCCACGTGCAAGACCAGCCCCAAGGCTGTAATTGGAGTAGCCTTCAAGTATTTGAAGACTATAAATAAGCTTGGAAGGTTTCATTTGAAGACATGCCAATTATTTCATCACATTCACACCTTCGAAAAGCTTAGAGATAGAGTTCTTTGTTTGGTTCTTTTTAATCCTTTCTCCCTTGTAATTTCGCACTTGATTACTTTGGTATCAAGGTGTGTGAAGGCTAGGATAGGATTCCGTTCTTTATCTCTTGTTCCATAGAGCTTAAAATAGATATAGCTATAGGGAACTTTCGGCTTTGTAACTTCATTCATAGTGATTATAAAGTCTTGCCTAAGAGGCACTCTCAAGTTATATTTATATAACTTGAGAAAAACAATTTTGGTGTTTTTATTCCGCTGCAAACTCTTTTACAAAATTGTTTTATTTTCGAAGTGTGTGTGTGTGCCATCCCAAGTGCTATCGTTGGTGCTGTTATCACCTTGGATATCACTTGTGATTCAAGCCGTGACAATTTCATATACAATAATAACAATAATATTTACCAAATAATATCCCTAATACATAGGGATATTCTAACAATGGATGATCCCAAGAAATAAAAAAGTTATAGGTGGCACATCAGTAATAGATTTGCTGCTCGATCGAGGGAAGACAACCACGATGAGGAGTTGGTGATGTTGGCAGTTAGGACAATATAATGGAGGTTTGGGTACGTAGTTTATGGGTGGCATCGATGGTGGTGGGGGAAACAGTGTATTTGAGAGAGGGAGAGATATGGTTAAAGATAGTTCGAGCTAGTGAGATATGAGTTGAAGTCTTGAAGATAGATGTGAAGATGTGAGTTGAAGGAGATGGATGCAAAAATAGTCTTTATCAGGAGACTGATCCTAGGGTTTCAGGGGCCTTGGGGGAACTCATATAGTAGACCCTCTAACGTAGTGACAGAGATAGAAATGTTTTTTTTTTGTAAGGAAAAAATCATTTTCATTAACTGAAAAGGGGTAAAAAAGAAAATACACTTCTTTAGTGTATTTTTTAAATTTGATTGAATTTTGATCAAAATTTTACTCAAATCTAACTTTTGTCATGAAATTCTAAAAATTGTTATTGATATTATTTGTAATGGAGCATCAAATACAATTTTTAGAACATTATTAAATTAATTATTAATTTTTTATCAAAGTTGAATTAAATTGAACAAAAAAATTAATCAAAATGCTATATATTATGAGACTGAGGGAGTACAATTTATATATTAAAAGGACATAAATGTAGAATTTTCAATTAGTTGTACTCCCCCAATAAAAAATAAGTATTTCAGATTATACGAGGGCCAAGATTTAAACTTATACTTTTTAAATAAGTTTATGGGGCCCTTGATAAAAATGAATATTCACACACACACACACACACACACATACACACACACACACACACATACACACACACACACACACACACACACACACACATACACACACACACACACACACACACACACACACACACACACACACACACACACACACACACACATATATATATATATATATATATATATATATATATATATATATATATATATATATATATATATATATTGTAGGCGTTAGTGCCCTAGGCTATAGAGATAGACTTATTTGTAATGTCATTATTCATTTATATAAGAGATTGTTTCTTTGATTATTATATGTGTTTGCATGTTTACATTAATAATCGTGTCCCTAGTACTTATGAAGCACTAGTATGAAGTCTGATGGATAATCATATGATGATTATATGCATGGAGATGCACATTAGATTCATGGGTACTTGTTAGAGAATAAGGTATTGGACTTGACCCATTATGAGATTTATGTCATGGTCGTATGTCATAAATAAATCTCATATAGTTATATCATTGATATCCTTTGACCTGAGATTATCATCGTCTTCCACTTGATGAATATTATGTTTGATATAGTTTAACGTTGTCTTTAACCGGATAACAATAAGGGCTATTATTGGCATGATATGATTCTTGTTGGGAAGAATGATAAGTCAAGATGGAAATTTGTCCCTCGTAAAGAGAGATGTTTGCTAGGCCACTCGTAAGTAAGATTGATGTAGTGCATGGCCATGCCCGAATGAATTAATGTGATTAATATCATTCGATTGATCAATTTACTTAGTAACGAGAAAGCATTGAACAATATGAGTTAACTTGGACCATGACTCATGTTCAATATAACATCGTGTGACAAAGGGATTGTGATATGTTCTATGTAGGAAAATCGAACTTGATATTATATTATTTGGGTAGGCATGATGGCTTGCTAAAGTCCTCTCATGTCTTATGAGGATCGATGTGATCAAACTCATTGCCAACATAATATAGTCCTATGGGGTCACACGCATCGAACAAATTGTCAAAAATGAAGAATATGGAGGTTTTGTATTCAGGGGACGACTCGCCCCCAGGCCTGAACTAACTATTCCCTTGGCCTGGGACGGATGAATCAGAGAGAGCATCCTGGGGGACGACTCGTGCCCATGGGGACGAGTCGTGCCCACCAGGACGACTCGTGACCTGAATTAAAACCAACTATTCCCCTTAAGGGGGATGCCAGAATCTGAGCATCGTGGCAAGGGGACGACTCGTGCCCTGGGGGACGAGTCGTCCCGTCGGCGCTGGACTGACGTGAATTTGGCTTAAAAATAGGGTTTTGCAAAGGGCTTTTATTTATAACGTATAAATACAAACCCTTAGTTGCCCTAGCAGTCATTCCATGTTTTTGGGTTTAGAGAAACACAAAAAGGAGAGATTTTCAATTGTGAATTGAGAAATCAAACCATTCAATTCCATATTTCTTCATCGATTGAAAGGAGTTTCAATCAAGGATCTAGCAATCCACCTAGTAGAGTTCTAGGGTTCGTTCATCGCGTGGATACACATAGAGGATCTTCGCTCTTCAAGATCTTTAGTTCGTGATTCAATGATCGTTCATCAAGGATTCACAAGATCGTCAATCTGGAGTTGGGTCACGTTTATCAATGACAAAAGCACACAAGGTTGGTATTTCTATTTCATTCTTCTTATTTAATCATCTAGAACGGATCCTAGGGCTCCGGTTTTTTCGAGTTATTGCATTATTCCGCTGCGCATGGACCCTCAAAACCCAACAGTGGTATCAGAGCCCCGTTCATGATGTTTATATTAGATTATCATGATAATTATATAATGTGATTATGTTAATTTTCATGATGAATATGATTTAGAATATTAATTTATATGGGATTTGCTTATGGAAGTAATTGTATATGTAGATATGCCATGATTATGAAGTGAATTATGTGATTAATGTGATTAATCTATAATATGGGTTTTGATGTATTACTTAGTATATAGGCTGGAAGCCAAGACCTTCCCCACAGGCACTTCTGGGATGTGTGGGATAACTTTGGATACGATGCCACGTACTAGTAATTACACATCAAATGTGATTTGTGTTGCATCATTCCATGTTCATAATTATGCTCATATAGTTTTCATGAATCAACCTTGCCATGTTAATTGATAAACATGAAAAAATTGAACCTTCTTTGAATTTTGAGTTTGTTTATGCCACCCATGTTTAAACACTTGTGAGTACACGGATAGTTTCATGTAGGCTACGCCACAGCGAGGTACATTGATTCTATCTTTGTATGATCAAGATGAGCAAACGGTGATTGCTATACGTTTAAAATGGTTGAACTCAATCAGGCTATCAAAATAGTTTTGGGCCTAAGGCATAAGATGGGATTGAAACATGTGACATAAGATGTCTATAATCTCATAAAGGATCTAAGAGTCATATGTTGAAATGATTGATAAATGTTATCTACCTTTTTAGTTTAATTTTGAGCAGTCGTGCCATAGCCGACTTGAAATTAAATTAAAGTTGGGTCTTAGCCTATTAAATTATATTATGCATGATTGTATAAGAGGTTATATAATTTAGTGGGAGTATTTGTGAAATACGTTAATTAATCTCTTAAATGAAATTGGTACTTATATGTGTTCATATTTGTTGCATAACTTTGTAGATCAATGGCTGTAAACACTAATCAAAATCTGTCACTGCGATCAGTCCTTGAGAAGGACAAGTTAGAAGAGAATGGCAATAACTATGTGGATTGGATCCGCAGTTTGGGAATTGTTCTCAAATAGGAAAGGAAGTTGTACATTCTCGATGGACCCGTTCCACGCGAGCCTGCTGCTAATGCAACTAAAGCTGAAAAGGGCCAACATAAGAAACATGTGGATGATTCTATTGATGTTGATTGCTTGATGCTTGCTACTATGTGTAAGGCTCTTCAGAAGGACCTTGTACACATGGAAGCTTATGATTTGGGAAATCATTTGAAGGAAATGTTCCAGTTGCAAGCACGTCAGGAAAGGTTTGACACTATGAAGGCTCTTCATTCATGCAAGATGATTGAAGGACAACCTGTTGGGCCTCATGTGTTGAAAATGAAGGGTCACCTCGAACACCTTGAGAGGCTTGGATATCCTATCCAGTTAGAGCTGGCTACGGATATGATACTACATTCACTCCCTGAAAGTTATAATCAGTTTGTTCTGAATTATAACATGAATGGGATGAATAAGACTCTGTCTGAATTGCATGGGATGCTTAAGAATGCAGAGAACAGTATAGCCAAGAAAACCAATCAAGTGTTGATGGTGAATAAAGGAAAAGGGTTCAAGAAACCTAAGGTTAAAGCAAGAGTTGCTAAACCGGAGGCAAAGGTTGCCGTTGTTGAGAAGCCTCAACCCAAATCCCAAAAGGATGCGGTATGCTACCATTGCAAGGAAACTGGGCATTGGAGGCGTAACTGCAAGCTTTATCAGGAAGGGCTGAAGAAGAAGGGCAATGAGATTGCCATGACTTCAGGTATCTATGTGATAGATATTTTACTTTCTACTTCTAGTTCTTGGATATTAGATACCGGATATGGATCTCACATTTGCCTAAATGTGCAGGAACTAAAGAATAGAAGGTTGCTCAAAGAGGGTGAAGTAGATCTACGAGTTGGAAATGGAGCAAGAGTTGCTGCATTGGCCGTAGGGACTTACGAAATCACTTTACCTAGCGGATTAATTTTAGTTTTAAATAACTGTTATTATGTTCCGAATTTGAGCAGAAACATTATTTTCATTTCTTGTTTAGACAATGAAGGTTATCGTTTTCTTATTGAGAATAAGAAATTTTCCATTTATTTGAATGATGTGCTTTACTGTATTGCTCATTCTTTTAATGGCCTTTATGTCTTGGATGTTGAAAATAATGTTGATAATATCTATCATGTAAATAAGAAATCCAAACCAAATAATGTGAATGACACATATAAATGGCATTGCCGTCTTGGGCACATAAATGAGAAACGCATCTCTAAACTCCATAAAGATGGATATTTAGACTCATATGATTATGAATCATATGATGTTTGCGAATCTTGTTTATTGGGCAAGATGACTAAAGCACCTTTTACTAAGAGTTGTGAAAGGGCTAGTGATTTGTTGGCTCTCATACATACTGATGTATGTGGACCAATGAATAGCATTGCTAGGGGAGGATTTCGATACTTCATAACGTTCACTGATGACTTATCAAGATATGGCTATGTCTATCTGATGAAGTACAAAAGTGAAGCATTTGAGATATTTAGAATATTTCAAAATGAAGTACAAAATCAACTTGGCAAAACTATTAAAACACTTCGATCCGATCGAGGTGGTGAATATTTAAGCCAAGAATTTGACGATCATCTGAAAAGTTGTGGAATTGTTTCAGAACTTACTCCACCCGGAACACCACAATGGAATGGTGAGTCCGAGAGGAAAAATCGAACTCTATTAGATATGGTTCGATCGATGATGAGTCAAGTTAACCTTCCTATTTCTTTTTTGGGGACATGCACTGGAAACAGCTGCTTTCACACTTAATAAGGTCCCTACTAAATCGGCTCCTAAAACCCCACATGAGATGTGGCATGGAAGAAAACCTAGTTTATCTTTCATGAAGATTTGGGGATGTGAAGCTTATGTGAAGAAATTAGTTTCTGAAAATAAGCTTGCACCCAGATTCGATAAATGTATTTTTGTTGGTTATCCTAAGGAAATGAAAGGATATCAATTTTACAACCGATCCGAGAACAAAGTGTTTGTTGCTCGACATGGTGTCTTTCTAGAGAAAGAGTTTCTCTCTAAAGAAACTAGTGGGAGTAAAATTGATCTTGAAGAAATTCAAGAACCCGAAAATGACATAGAGCCAATAGTAGAGACGGAACCAAATTCACAAGCTATTGTGGAACCGGTTCAAGATACACAAGTTCTTCGCAGATCGGATAGGGTACGATCCGAACCTGAGAGATATGGATTTCTCATGACGGAAAGTAACGAAGTAGAAATCATTGAGAATAATGAACCTACTTCCTATCAAGAGGCGATGTCCACTCCTGATTCGGACAAGTGGCTAGGAGCCATGGAATCCGAGATCAAATCCATGTACGATAATCAAGTTTGGAACTTGATTGACCCACCTGAAGGTGTAAAAACCATAGGGTGCAAGTGGGTTTTCAAAAGAAAACCAACATGGATGGGAAGGTACATACTTTTAAGGCTAGGCTTGTTGCTAAGGGGTATAGGCAGACTCATGGCGTTGACTATGATGAAACCTTTTCGCCCGTAGCAATACTTAAGTCTATTAGAATCCTAATTGCCATAGCCGCATATTACGACTATGAGATATGGCAAATGGACGTCAAAACAGCGTTTCTTAACGGAAACCTACTTGAGGATGTATACATGATACAGCCTGAAGGGTTTGTCAATCCAAAGAATTCTAATAAAGTATGTAAGTTGCAGAGATCCATTTATGGATTGAAGCAAGCTTCCCGGAGCTGGAATCTACATTTTGATGAATCAGTCAAAGAGTTTGGCTTCATCAAAAATGAAGATGAACCTTGTGTATACAAGAAAATAAGTGGGAGCATAGTGCTATTTCTAGTGTTATATGTCGATGACATCTTGCTCATTGGAAACAATGTTTCTGCACTTGTGACTGTTAAGTCTTGGTTAGGAAAATGTTTTTCAATGAAAGATATGGGTGAAGCGGCTTATATCCTTGGTATCAAGATCTATAGAGATAGATCAAGAAGGATGATTGGATTGAGTCAGAGTATATATATTGACAAGGTCCTTAGAAAATTCTGCATGGAAAATTCTAAGAGAGGGAACTTGCCAATGGGACATGGCATTACTCTTAGTAAGACTCATTGTCCTAAGACAAATGATGAGCGAAAAAGGATGAGTGATATTCCATATGCTTCGGCAATTGGGTCTATCATGTATGCCATGTTATGTACTAGACCCGATGTCTCGTATGCTCTAAACGCAACGAGTAGATACCGTCCCGATCTGGTGAGAACCATTGGATAGCAGTCAAGAATATCCTGAAGTACTTAAGAAGAACTAAGGATGTATTCTTGGTATTTGGAGGAATGGAAGATGATCTGGTTGTAAAGGGTTACACAGATGCAAGCTTCCAAACCGACAAAGATGACTATAGATCGCAGTCTGGGTTTGTGTTTATGCTAAATGGAGGTGTCGTTTGTTGGAAGAGTTCCAAGCAAAGCACTGTTGCTGATTCTACAACTGAAGCCGAATACATAGCAGCATCAGATGCGGCTAAGGAGGCGGTTTAGATTAAGAAGTTCGTTAGTGACTTAGAAGTCGTTCCGAGTATCACTAACCCGATAGAGCTTTATTGTGACAATAATGGTGCTATTGCCCAAGCAAAAGAACCAAGGTCACATCAACGATCCAAATACATTTTGAGAAGTTTCCACCTCATTCGAGAAATCTGTGAAAGGGAGGACGTCAAGATATGCAAGGTACCAACGGATGACAACATTTCGGACCCTCTCACCAAGCCTTTGCCACAAGCTAAACATGATGGTCATGTTAGGTCCATGGGTATAAGATACATGAATGATTGGGCCTAGTGCAAGTGGGAGACTGTAGGTGTTAGTGCCCTAGGCTATAGAGATAGACTTATTTGTAATGTCATTATTCATTTATATAAGAGATTGTTTCTTTGATTATTATATGTGTTTGCATGTTTACATTAATAATCGTGTCCCTAGTACTTATGAAGCACTAGTATGAAGTCTGATGGATAATCATATGATGATTATATGCATGGAGATGCACATTAGATTCATGGGTACTTGTTAGAGAACAAGGTATTGGACTTGACCCATTATGAGATTTATGTCATGGTCATATGTCATAAATAAATCTCATATAGTTATATCATTGATATCCTTTGACCTGAGATTATCATCGTCTTCCACTTGATGAATATTATGTTTGATATAGTTTAACGTTGTCTTTAACCGGATAACAATAAGGGCTATTATTGGCATGATATGGTTCTTGTTGGGAAGAATGATAAGTCAAGATGGAAATTTGTCCCTCGTAAAGAGAGATGTTTGCTAGGCCACTCGTAAGTAAGATTGATGTAGTGCATGGCCATGCCCGAATGAATTAATGTGATTAATATCATTCGATTGATCAATTTACTTAGTAACGAGAAAGCATTGAACAATATGAGTTGACTTGGACCATGACTCATGTTCAATATAACATCGTGTGACAAAGGGATTGTGATATGTTCTATGTAGGAAAATCGAACTTGATATTATATTATTTGGGTAGGCATGATGGCTTGCTAAAGTCCTCTCATGTCTTATGAGGATCGATGTGATCGAACTCATTGCCAACATAATATAGTCCTATGGGGTCACACGCATCGAACGAATTGTCAAAAATAAAGAATATGGAGGTTTTGTATTCAGGGGACGACTCGCCCCCAGGCCTGAACTAACTATTCCCTTGGCCTGGGACGGATAAATCAGAGAGAGCATCCTGGGGGACGACTCGTGCCCATGGGGACGAGTCGTGCCCACCAGGACGACTCGTGACCTGAATTAAAACCAACTATTCCCCTTAAGGGGGACGCCAGAATCAGAGCATCGTGGCAAGGGGACGACTCGTGCCCTGGGGGAAGAGTCGACCCGTCGGCGCTGGACTGACGCGAATTTGACTTAAAATTAGGGTTTTGCAAAGGGCTTTTATTTATAACGTATAAATACAAACCCTTAGTTGCCCTAGCAGTCATTCCATGTTTTTGGGTTTAGAGAAACACAAAAAGGAGAGATTTTCAATTGTGAATTGAGAAATCAAACCATTCAATTCCATAATTCTTCATCGATTGAAAGGAGTTTCAATCAAGGATCTAGCAATCCACCTAGAAGAGTTCTAGGGTTCGTTCATCGCGTGGATACACATAGAGGATCTTCGCTCTTCAAGATCTTTAGTTCGTGATTCAACGATCGTTCATCAAGGATTCACAAGATCGTCAATCTGGAGTTGGGTCACGTTTATCAACGACAAAAGCACACAAGGTTGGTATTTCTATTTCATTCTTCTTATTTAATCATCTAGAACGGATCCTAGGGCTCCGGGTTTTTCGAGTTATTGCATTATTCCGCTGCGCATGGACCCTCGAAACCCAACATATATATATATATATATATATATATATATATATATATATACCACTCATCTCAAAGTGCTTCTCATCTCAAAGTGGTATCAGAGCCTTTCTAACTCCATTTGGGGCTGGTGAAAGGTACTATTACTTTCTTTCTCTGTAATTAATGTTCTTATTCCTTTCTGCAAATATTTATTTTTTAAATATTTAATGTCAATTACTTTCTTTCTCTGTAATTAATGTTCTTATTCCTTTCTGCAAATATTTATTTTTTAAATATTTAATGTCAGCTTGTAGCTAAATTGTTGTGGATGGCTGGAGATGTAGACTAAGCTAAGTATGTAAAAAAAAGAAGAGTAAAAATGGGAAAGGTTTTTAGTGTTTTCTTGAAGATTCATCTTTTAAGCCGTAAATGCCGGGGATGGCGAAAGGCTGTTTGTCGGATGAAAAAGAAAAATTTTTTTTTGCTAAAACCATTTCACATCTTTGATTTCGTGGACTCTGTCCGTCTATCCCTACGGGTTTAGTTAAACGATTAAGTCGTTTGCAAAGGTGACAAAAAAAATTGTATTTTTATGTCATTAAAAAATCAAAAAACCATCTTTGATTTTGGAATTTATTCCGTCTATCCCTTCGGGGTTATAGTTAAATGAGTAATTCGTCCGTTTGAAAGTTTTCCGTCTATCCCTTTGGGTTGATAGTTTGGATGAGTTATTTGTTTGCAAAGATGACAAAAAATATTGTACTTTTATGTCATTTTTTTGCAAGTTAATAAGTCATACTTAGTGTTAGATCTATTATTCGGGCAACCACATCAAGCCTTATGCATATGGACGATAATGATCATCATGATGAATTAATAAAAAATGCCGAATTGGTAGAATATCCAAAAAATTTGGATAAATTGAATAAATGGGTAATCCCATCCGTTCCTTCAAATCAAATTTATAATATTGGATTGTTTGATATGCGATCTAGGTTTGCTATTAAAACTATAGAGCAAACAATTAGAATGTCCGAAAATACTCAAACAATTAATTTGTTGAGTAAAAAAGATTTGATTCCTTTTAGGAACTATAAATTTATCCATATAGGATTAGTGCAAATTGCATTCAAACCCTTAACCTTATTAGGGGTTAATTCAAGTATTATAGCATATGTTAGAGATGGTAGGTGTAGAGACTTCAAGCCTTCTTTAGCAGCTCTAATTGAAACTAGTCTTTGTCATGGACCGGTTTATTTTGATATATCTCCTAATTTGACTCTATCTTTATCTGAAAGTAATTTATTAGATGCTATGCAATTAACCATTCATACTAATGGTTATAATTTCAAACAAGGAAGCGAAATAATCGCAATATATTATAGGATTTATTATAAGGTCTTACAAACTTTAAATCCAAAAGTGAAACAAATATCGTTTCCAGGAACTACTACGGTAGTCCAAACTAATTTATTAACGTCGAATATAGCAACTAATAGGTTGATTAGATGGGATGAAATAAACTTTCCCACAACTTGGTCCCTTCCTCAGGAAATAGAACCTGAACCAAAATTAAATAAAAAATAGATCAAATAATTCAAATATCCGAAGGAGATGTAGAAATAAAGTTAAATTCTCAAAGAACAATAAAATTACCTAGGTCAATGTCTGCTAGGTATTCCACCTCAAGTGAATATTATAATATTTCAAATGAGACTTTCAGAGCCTCAACTTCTCAAATGAGAAAAGAAATAGAATCTTCTGTAGAAGAAATAAGAATAAGTCAAAATAACATTCTAGAAGGAATTTATAAAAATGAATCCTTTAATAGGGATAGGAGGTTGAATCATAGGAGCATCTTTTTGAACAGATGAACTTGGTTCTTCTAGGTTTATTTTACTTAATTGTTTTAATTGATCAATTATTATTCTTTGTTGATCCATTTGTTTGTTAATTGTATCCTTAAGAGAAGTTATCTCTCTTTCCAGTAATACAAATTGATCACCTAAACAGTTCAAAAAGGTATTTGTATAATTTTGAAATTTAATTAGAGTATTTAATTCTCTAATTGTTACTTGAGCAGATTCCAGTCGCTGCAAGTTTCCATAGGCAGTAGCCTCAGTATCTTTATTTAACCAAAAGGCTTGTTCAGGTGGAAAAGGTGACTTAACCATTTCCCCTTGCTTGGTATTCCAAGATCTTTGTATTACTAAGATTTCATTATTTATTTCATTAATATGATGATTTATAAACCATTTCACAAAGAATGTAAAATCTTGAGTTTTTTCTAAATACTCATAATATTTATTTTTAAATGTAATTAATTCTTCCTTTGAGTATTTATTAAAATACCATTCACGAAATTGTTCGTGTTCTTCTTTTTGAAATTCGTTATTAAGAATTTCTCTTATTAGACTGCCTGAAGAATAATCAATCATAGATTTTGGTATCTGGTCTTAATTGACCAAGCATCATTTCTGGTAATTTTGAGGTCTTCATCCTCAATGAACATCACAAATTCTGTGATAGGATTCTCATAATATTCTTGCTCCTGAGTATTCTCAGTAATTGCAATTTCTTTGTAAGATATTTTCTTACTGGATGAAGTGGAAGCTAATTCTTCCCTTATTGATGAAGTGGAAGCTAATTCTTCCCTTATTGGCGGTGCAGGTAATTGCTGCACATTCCTTTGCCTTGATTGGTATACTGTCCACTCTCCAATTAGAGGAACAGTTGGTGATTCTTGCTGGGGTAACCTATTATTACTCCCAGTCCCTCGACCACGGCCATTACCGCGACCTCTTTCCCTATTAGGGGTTGTCATTTTCCCTGTAAGAATTCTCTGGTTAAATAATCAGCAAAAGAATTATTTTCTCCTTTTATATATTGAATGTCAAATTCAAAGGCAGACAGCTAAGCTTGCCATCCTGTAAATATTTGCTTTGCCACAAAATTTTTAACATCTTTTTCAATAATAGATTTTACAGAACTACAATCAATTTTTAGTAAAAATTTTTGATTTAATAAATCATCTTGAAATTTTGAAATTCATTTAATTACAGAAAGCATTTCTTTCTTGATAGTTGAATATTTCAACTGAGTGGGATTCCATTTTCCCGATGTGAATCTAACTAAAACTTCTTTTGAATGTTCAGGATTCACTTGTTTTAGGATACCTCCATATCCTATATCGGAAGCATCTGTTTCTACTATTTTAAAATAATTTGGATTTGCTAATGAAAGGCAAGGTAAATGTTTTACCTTAGATTTAATGATCCTTACGGATTGAGTATGTTCCTCAGTCCAGGGTTTAGGATTCTTGTTAAGTCTAGAATACAGTATAGCTGTATCTTTAGCTAAATTAGCATAATAGTCTGAAATATAATTTAGAATTTCTAAAAACCTTTGTAATTGTTTTGTATCATTTATGACATCAGGAAATTTAGAAGCAAATTCAATACTTCTGTCTATAGGAATAATTTTTCCTTGATCAATATCATGACCCAAAAATCTAACTTGAATTTGAAATAATTTCATTTTTGGTGCAGATATCACCAACCCATTATGGATTATCAGATTTTTAAATATTTTTAAATGTTTAATATGTTGATCAATTGTTTTAGAAAGTACTAAAACGTCATCAATATAAACAATTATAAATTCTGTATAAGGATTGAAAATATCATTCATAATGTTCTGAAATTCAGAAGGAGAATTTTTTAATCCAAAGGGCATTACATTCCATTCATAGTGCCCAAATGGGACTGTAAAGGCAGTTTTGTACCAATCAGATTCACTAATTTGAATCTGCCAATATCCAGATTTCATATCGAATTTCGAAAAGATTAACGCTTCATTCAACCTATCTAGTAAATCCTTTTTATTAGGAATCGGATATCTAATCCATTTCAAGCTCCCTAATTTGAATCTGCCAATATACAGATTTCATATTGAATTTTTCCTTAATTCTTCTTTTATTTCGTCATCAAGCTCCTTAATTTCCTTACGGAGCTGTCGTTCCTTTTGTTAATTTCATGAAAAGCAGATTTAATAGGATTACTAGCCATTTCACCTTTAGTCTTTGGCTGGGGCTTTCCCCTTTGAAGCAGCTTTAGCTTGCTGAGATATTGCCTTTATTAAGGAGTCCCAAATATCTTCTTGAGTTGGCTCGGGCTGAGTCTCGCCTGCCAGACAATTGAAAGTATTAATGGAGTCCAGTGATCCCTGTGATGAAACAGTTTTCATCGAGTCATCATCCTTTGCTGAATGAGTGGGAAATACAGAGAGGAATTGGTTCTTCATATGGTCCAAAACTTTCACCATAATTTTTTCCTCCGGTTCCTTGGGATATTTTTTCTGAAAATAATTTTTCAGACTGCTCATTGAATCTGGTTGGAAGCATTGTTCCTTGGGACCTTTATTAAGGTCATCATTAATAGCAGTTTGAATATTTCCTGCTAATTTATTAATATCTTCAGGAGCCATTCTACTCCACCATTTGAAAAAGAAATTTCTTTGTAAAATTGGGATATCAAGATTAACATGAGCGATGGATATTGTCCATCTCCAAATCCATGGAATTTGGAATTTTGCAAAGAATAAGAAAGGACATTGTCCATAAATAATTTTCTCAGTTTGTAAATTCAAAACTAGCGGACTATTGTCACACCAAGGATTATATAAATCCCCAACTTCTTTTGGTAAAATTTCCAAAGAAGGGCCAAATTTTGACCACCAGTAGTAAATCCAATCTGGAACTGTTTTTTTCCAGAATTTCTGGATTTATTGAGAAAAATCAAGAATATTTGTTCTTGGGGTTTTGATAATAAAATACCTTTGAAAAGGCTTGGATATAATCCCAATAATTATAATAGAGATATTTCCCTTCAGCTATCTTTATAGCTTTTTCCCCATTGGGGTTTAATCCCCATTGGGGTTTAATCCCCATTCTCTAGGGAGCAATATCTTATTGATATGGCATTTGCTGTAGTTTATAAAACTTTCATCACTATTATTATTATAATGATGAGTAATTGTTACCGATTCAGTAAATTTTAGCAAGATTTCCAAATTAGGTCTTGCTTGCCCATTGAAGCCTGGGTAACCTCTTGATTCGAGGTATCTGGCCTTAACTGACCAAGCATCATTTCTGGTAATTTTGAGGTCTTCATCCTCAATGAACATCACAAATTCTGTGATAGGATTCTCATAATATTCTTGCTCCTGAGTTTTCTCAGTAATTGCAATTTCTTTGTAAGATATTTTCTTACTAGATGAAGTGGAAGCTAATTCTTCCCTTATTGATGAAGTGGAAGCTAATTCTTCCCTTATTGGCAGTTGTCATTTTCCCTGTAAGAATTCTCGGGTTAAATAATCAGCAAAAGAATTATTTTCTGCTTTTATATATTGAATATCAAATTCAAAGGCAGACAGCTGAGTTTGCCATCCTGCAAATATTTCCTTTGCCACAAAATTTTTAACATCTTTTTCAATAATAGATTTTACTGAACTGCAATCAATTCTTAGTAAAAATTTTTGATTTAATAAATCATCCGGAAATTTTGAAATACATTTAGTTACAGAAAGCATTTCTTTCTTAATAGTTGAATATTTCAACTGAGTTGGATTTCATTTTCCCGATGTGAATCGAACTAAAACTTCTTTTGATTGTTCAGGATTCACTTGTTTTAAAGTACCTCCATATCCTATATCGGAACCATCTGTTTCTACTATTTTAAAATAATTTGGATTTGCCAATGAAAGGCAAGGTAAACATTTTACCTTATAATTAATGATCCTTACGGCTTGAATATGTTCCTCGGTCCAGGGTTTAGGATTCTTTTTAAGTCTAGAATACAGTATAGCTGTATCTTTAGCTAAATTAGTATAATAGTCTGAAATATAATTTAAACTTTCTAAAAACCTTTGTAATTGTTTTGTATCATTTATGACATCAGAAAATTTAGAAGCAAATTCAATACTTCTGTCTATAGGAATAATTTTTCCTTGATCAATATCATGACCCAAAAATCTAACTTGAGTTTGAAATAATTTCATTTTAGGGGTAGATACCACTAACCCATTATGAGTTATCAAATTCTTAAATATTTTTAAATGTTTAATATGTTGATCAATTGTTTTAGAAAATACTAAAACATCATCAATATAAACAATTATAAATTCTGTATATGGATTAAAAATATCATTCATTATGTTCTGTAATTCAGAAGGAGCATTTTTTAATCCAAAAGGCATTACATTCCATTCATAGTGCCCAAATGGGACTGTAAAGGCAGTCTTGTACCTATCAGATTCACTTATTTGAATCTGCCAATATCCAGATTTCATATCGAATTTCGAAAAGATTAAAGCTTCATTCAACCTATCTAGTAAATCCTTTTTATTAGGAATTGGATATCTAATCCATTTCAATACTTTATTAAGTGGTTTATAATTTATTACTAATCTAGGAACACCTCGTTCCTTTTCAGCTGCGTTATTCACATAGAAAGCAGTGCAACTCCAAGGAGATTTAGATTTTCTAATTAATTTTTTCTCTAATAGAGAATTAATTTCATTTTTACATAATTCTAAATATTCTCGGTTCATTTGAGCCGGTCTAGCCTTAGTAGGTATTTGTTTTTCATCAAAACCATCGATATAAGGTAAAGAAACAAAGTGTTTCTTTCTATCCCAAAGAGCATTAGGTAAACTATTACAAATTTCATTAGTAAATTGTTGCTCAATTAATTTAATTTGCTTTTGAATATTATTCTTTTTAAGTTATTCATTAATATTCAGAGTTCCAATTTCTTCCTTAAGAAAACATAATTGTTTTTATTTAAAAGAACATCACTAACTTCATTAAGCATACGGGTCTGAGGATTGATGATAAATTCAAATATAATTTCTTTACCATCTATTATGGTAGATATTTCTCTTTGGTCAATATTAATTATTGACATTAGTTACGAAGGAAAGGGGTTCCCAATATAATTCTATGGGTAAGACCTCTTACCATAATAAAAGAAGTGGGTAAATAAATATTTTGATTACAAATATAAGCATCCAATAATTTGTATTTAACTCTTAATTTATCTCCTCCTGCTTGGGTAAGAGATTGAGTTGTTTTTGAAAAATATTTAGTAGGAATAATTCCTTCTTGTAAACAATTCAAATCAGCACCACTATCAATTAGTGCTATTTCATTTTTTAATATAAAATCTCTTTTAATTACTAAAGTTATTCTCACAAACCATTTTTGTGAAGTAACCTGGTCTAACAGGTTTAAATATCCTTTTATATCAGTATTACTGATAGAATTAACATCTGTAGTATTTGTACTAGTAGAAGCAATTTCTTGTATCTCCTTCAATTTAAGAGATTTTGTTTCTAACAAGGTCATTCTTGTAAATAAGGCTTCAATTTAAGAGATTTTGTACAAGTTTATTTCACTTTTTAAATCCTTAATAGAAACAGGGGTTTCTTTAACATTAGATTGTTGAAATCTATGCAACACCTCACTTAATTGGTAAGGTGCTTCTATTATCAATGGAGATTCCTTTTTATCTTTAATTAAGACTTTAAGCATTTTTTCCTTTAACTCAGGATCCTTAATTGATTCTATTATAGTTAATGCTTTTTCTTGATCAGCATTTAGAACATTTAATCCATGCATATCTACTATAGATTTCCAATAACTTAATTCGTTACTTAATTCGTTACATTGACAATTATTATTAGGTTTATCTACTTCCTCTCCCCCCGAAGAAGTTTCTTCAACTAATTCGAAATTTTCTCCATTAGAAGAATCTACTTCCTCTTCAGAATTAACAAGCATTATCTTTTTTAATTGTGAACGTAATTGTTCATCTTCTATTTCATTAAGGGCTTTTTTAGTCCAGCATTGATTAGCATAATGGCCAATCTTACCACATTTATGGCAACTTATCTCAAGCTTTTTAGCTTTTCTTTTTCCATTTTTAGGCATAAATGCTTTTCCCTTTTGATTGGGCTTAGACTTATAATAACGCCTTTTATAATTCTTTTTATACGGATTTTCGTAATATTTTTCTTTATTTTTAAAAGATTTATTTTTCTTATACACAATTTTATGTTTTTTATTTATTTTATATTTATTTTCAGGAATTAATGATTTTCCTAAGTCAAATGCAAATTGTTCACAGAATTCACCCAATTGGTGTTTTTCTGATAACTTTTGCTTTTTTAATTGATTTTTTAGCTTAATGTCATTACACAAAACTAATCCTTCATTTATGCAACCACTAATTAGTTGCCCATAGGTTAATTCGGAATAATTAATATTTATTCCATCATTTTTCATTCTTAAGGATTGCCGAACCTTTTCAGCAAAAAGATGAGGAAGACCATCTATGAATTTAGATTTCCAATGGGTTGAATTAGGATTTGTTAATTGATAAACCCAAGATAAAAATGTATCTTTATACCATCTAAAATGGGTTAAAGATGGACATCTTAGGTTTTGGAGAAGTGTTTGCAACTTCTCAGCTATTGGAGTAGAATTTCCCACAAAATGTTGTAGGATCGCAATACACAAAGTGTACACTGCATCTTCTTCTCCAGTAGTGGCAATTGCACTACCTGGTTCAGTTTTAACCAATTTTTTATGGTTTCTTATTTCTATTTTTTGTGGTTCAGTAAGATAATTATTCCACCAACCTCTTAATTGTCCTACAAAACCAGTGATTATAAAATTTGCTATGGCACTATCGCTATTGCCATGCTGTTTACACACAGTAGAATACATCATTATTCTATGTATTACATCTAATATTTGTTTATCATTTAAACCATCTATATTCCATTCATAAATGGCTTTTCCAGAATAAGAATTCTGAAATGGCTCAGGTTCTTCAAAAAGAAGATCTTGAGGCGACGGTCTCTTGTAATAGTATTTTTCAGTAGGCTTTGGAGCATAAATTGGGTTTAATTCACTAATATTAGTATTAGTGTTTAAATCAACAAACATATTAGTCAGCTGATTAATATCATTAGTTTCTTTTGAGGATTCAGATTGAATTTCAATCTCACTCTCCGTCTCAGAAGACTCATTTTGATTTGATGTTCCTTCTTGGGACACCACGTTGAGATGTAAATCTCTCAATTTTTGTTTTAAAATATGAAAAAATTCATTAGTATTATCCTCCATTTTAAATCCTTCAACAAGGATAGGAGGTTGAATCATAGGAGCATCTGTTTGCACAGATGGAAATGATTCTTCTTGATTTACTTTATTTAATTGATTTAATTGATTTAATTGATCAATTATTAATCTTTGTTGATCCATTTGTTTGTCAATTGTATCCTTAAGAGAAGTCAACTCTCTTTCTAGTAATACAAATTGATCACCTAAACAGATCAGAAAAGTATTAGTATAATTTTGAGATTTAATTAGAGTATTTAATTCTCTAATTGTTACTTGAGCAGATTCAATTTTCTGCAAGTTTACATAGGCAGTAGCCTCTGTATCTTTATTTAAACAATAGATTTGTTCAGGTGGAAAAGGTGACTTAACCATTTCCCCTTGTTTGGTATTCCAAGATCTTTGTATTACTAAAATTTCATTATTTATCTCATCAATATGATGTTTTAAAAACCATTTCACAAAGAATGTAAAATCTTGAGTTTTTTCTAAATACTCATAATATTTATTTTTAAATTCAATTAATTCTTCCTATGAGTATTTATTAAAATACCATTCACGAAATTGTTCGTGTTCTTCTTTTTGAAATTCGTTATTAAGAATTTCTCTTATTAGACTGCCTGAAGAATAATCAATCATAGATGAAAACTCATTTCTGATTGAGTAGGAGATTGCCTACTCTTGTTTTCAACTTTATTATAAATTCCTTCTGAAATGTTATTTTGACTTATTCTTATTTCTTCTACAGAGGATTCTATGTCTTCTCTCTCTTGAGAGGTGGAGGCTCTAAAAGTCTCCTTTGGGAGAGTATAGAATTCACTAGAGGTGGAATACCTCGCAGACATTGACCTAGGTATTTTTATAGTCCTTTGCGAATTAAATTTGATTTCTACATCTCCTTCGGAGGTTTGAATTATTTGATCTATCTGGTTATTTAATTTTGGTTCAGGTTCTATTTCCTGAGGAAGGGACCAAGTTGTGGGGAAGTTTATTTCATCTCATCTAATCAACCTATTAGTTTCTATATTCGACGTTAATAAATTAGTTTGGACTACCATAGTAGTTCCTGAAAACGATATTTGTTTCATTTTTGGATTTAAAGTTTGTAAGACCTTATAATAAATCCTATAACATATTGCGATTATTTCGCTTCCTTGTTTGAAATTATAACCATTAGTATGAATGGTTAATTGCATAGCATATAATAAATTACTATCAGATAAAGATAGAGTCAAATTAGGAGATACATCAAAATAAACCGGTCCATGACAAAGACTAGTTTCAATTAGAGCTGCTAAAGAGGGTTTGAAGTCTCTACATCTCCCATCTCTAACATATGCCATTATACTGGAATTAACCCCTAATAAGGTTAAGGGTTTGAATGCAATTTGCACTAATCCTATATGGATAAATTTATAATTCCTAAAAGGAATCAAATCTTTTTTACTCAACAAATTAATTGTTTGAGTATTTTCGGACATTCTAATTGTTTGCTCTATAGTTTTAATAGCAAACCTAGATCGCATATCAAACAATCCAATATTGTAAATTTGATTTGAAGGAACGGATGGGATTACCCATTTGTTCAATTTATCCAAAATTTTTGGATAATCTACTAATTCTGCATTTTTTTATTAATTCATCATGATGATCATTATCATCCATATGCATAAGGCTTGATGTGGTTGGCCGAATAATAGATCTAACGCTAAGTATGACTTATTAATTGCAAAATAAATGACATAAAAGTACAATATTTTTTGTCATCTTTGTAAACAAATAACTCATCCAAACTATCAACCCAAAGGGATAGACGGAAAACTTCCAAACGAACGAATTACTCATTTAACTATCAACCCAAAGGGATAGACAGAATAAATTCCAAAATCAAAGATGGTTTTTTGATTTTTAATGACATAAAAAAACAATTTTTTTTGTCACCTTTGCAAACGACTTAATCGTTTAACTATCAACCCGTAGGGATAGACGGACAGAGTCCACGAAATCAAAGATGTGGAATGGTTTTAGCAAAAATTTTCTTTTCTTTTTCATCCGACAAACAACCTTTCGCCATCCTCGGCATTTACGGCTTAAAAGATGAATCTTCAAGAAAACACTAAAAACCTTTCCCATTTTTACTCTTTTTTTTTTCACATACTTAGCTTAGTCTACATCTCCAGTCAGGCACAACAATTTAGCTACAAGCTGACATTAAATATTTAAAGAATAAATATTTGCAGAAAGGAATAAGAACATTAATTACAGAGAAAGAAAGTAATAGTACCTTTCACCAGCCTCGAATGGAGTTAGAAAGGCTCTGATACCACTTTGAGATGAGAAGCACTTTGAGATGAGTGGTATATATATATATATATATATATATATATATATATATATATATATACATATATATATATATATATATGTGTGTGTGTGTGTGTGTGTGTGTGTGTGTGTGTATGTGTGTGTGTGTGAATATTCATTTTTATCAAGGGCCCCATAAACTTATTTAAAAACTATAAGTTTAAATCTTGGCCCTCGTATAATCTGAAATACTTATTTTTTATTGGGGGAGTACAACTAATTGAAAATTCTACATTTATGTCCTTTTAATATATAAATTGTACTCCCTCAGTCTCATAATATATAGCATTTTGATTAATTTTTTTGTTCAATTTAATTCAACTTTGATAAAAATTTAATAATTAATTTAATAATGTTCTAAAAATTGTATTTGATGCTCCATTACAAATATTATCAGTAACAATTTTTAGAATTTCATGACAAAAGTTAAATTTGAGTAAAATTTTGATCAAAATTCAATCATATTAAAAAAATACACTAAAGAAGTGTATTTTCTTTTTTACCCCTTTTCAGTTAATGAAAATGATTTTTTCCTTAAAAAAAACATTTCTATCTCTGTCACTACGTTAGAGGGTCTACTATATGAGTTCCCCCAAGGCCCCTGAAACCCTAGGATCAGTCTCCTGATAAAGACTATTTTTGCATTCATCTCCTTCAACTCACATCTTCACATCTATCTTCAAGACTTCAACTTATATCTCACCAGCTCGAACTATCTTTAACCATATCTCTCCCTCTCTCAAATACACTGTTTCCCCCACCACCATCGATGCCACCCATAAACTACGTACCCAAACCTCCATTATATTGTCCTAACTTCCAACATCACCAATTCCTCATCGTGGTTGTCTTCCCTCGATCGAGCAGCAAATCTATTACTGGTGTGCCACCTATAACTTTTTTTTTTCTTGGGATCATCCATTGTTAGAATATCCCTAAGTATTAGGGATATTATTTGGTAAATATTATTGTTATTATTGTATATATCTCCTAGTGTTTCTATAATATTAGGTTACCTCAGATAAGTCAATTAGGTTGATTGTAATTTGTATTTATACCAAAGATGAATAAGAAAGTATTTACGGAATACATTCTTTCATGGTATCAGAGCCCTAGGCTTTTCTTCCGCTGCGCCTAGGACTTGCTTCTGCCATTTTTCTCTTTCTCTGTTTCTTCCCGTCTCTCTCTTTTTCCATCTGCTATGGCCTCATCTCGTGGTTCTTTCCATCCTGCTTTGGCAGTATCCAATATAAAGAACCACATATCCATAGTGCTTGACCTTGAACGTGTTCAATACGGAACTTGGGCAGATTTGTTCAAGGTTCATGCTCGTGCCGTCAAGGTCATTAACCACATCATCCTTCCAAAGAAAGACGAACCCAAGAAGCCTACTACTGAGGAAGAAATTGAGTTGTGGGACACCCTTGACGCAGCGGTATTGGGGTGGATTTATTCCACCATATCCAATGACCTTCTTGAAACTATTCTTGAGCCCAATTGCACTGCTATGGAAGCTTGGAATCGTCTTGTAGATATTTTCCAAGACAACAAGAACTCCCGCCCAGTCACGCTTGAGCAGGAATTCTCCCATACTATCATGGAATCCTTCTCCTCTGCCTCGGCTACCATCGCTATTTCAAGCAATCGTCTCGATCAATTGAAGAACGTGGGGTCTCCGGTTACGAATGACAGATTGGTTCTTCAAATGGTTGGGGGTCTATCCGAGGCTTATATTCGACGTTAATAAATTAGTTTGGACTACCGTAGTAGTTCCTGGAAATGATATTTGTTTCACTTTTGGATTTAAAGTTTGTAAGACCTTATAATAACGCTCCATTTGTTTCGGGGAAAATAACTTCCGGAAAATGATTTCCTGGAAAATGTTTTCCGGAAAAGGAAAACGTTTTCCGAAAATGTGGAAACCGTTTTCCGGAAAATGAGGAAGATGTTTTTCTGGAAAACAACTTCCTTAGGAAAATGGGGAAAATGGAAAATTCCGAAAAATGAATATGTTTTTCGGAAAATTATTATTATTATTATTACTATTATTTTATTATTATTTTATTATTATTATTATTATTATTATAATTATTTTATTATTATTATTATTTAATTATTTTATTATTTTATTTATTTTTATTATTATTATTATTATTATTTATTATTATTATTATTATTATTATTATAATTATTATTATTATTTTATTATTATTTTATTATTATTATTATTTTATTATTATTTTGTTATTATTATTATTATTATTTTATTATTATTATTTTATTATTATTTTATTATTATTATTTTATTATTATTTTGTTATTATTATTATTATTATTATTATTATTATTTTATTATTATTTTATTATTATTTTATTATTATTATTTTATTTTTATTATTATTTTATTATTAATATTATTATTTTATTATTATTATTATTATGATTATCATTATTTTATTATTATTTTATTATTATTTTGTTATTATTATTATTATTATTATTATTATTATTATTATTATTATTATTATTATTTTATTATTATTATTTTATTATTATTATTATTATTTTATTATTTTCTAATTATTATTATTTTATTATTATTTTGTTATTATTATTATTATTTTTTTATTATTTTATTATTATTATTATTATTATTATTATTATTATTATTAATATTATTATTATTATTATTATTATTATTATTATTAAAATATTATCCATCCACTTTTTTTACACCATTTTCCGGAAAACAACTTCCTTAGGAAAAATTCGGAAAATGTTTTTCGAAAAACATTTTCTCCATTTTCCGGAAAACTACCAAACACCGGAAAATGGGAAAACTTTTTCCGGAAAACAAACATGTTTCGGGGAAAATGGGGAAAACGTTTTCCGGAAAATTACCAAACACCGGAAAATGGGGAGAACGTTTTCCGAAAAACGTTTTCCTCCCATTTTCCTGGAAACGAACGGGGCCTAAATCCTATAATATATTGCGATTATTTCGCTTCCTTGATTGAAATTATAACCATTAGTATGAATGGTTAATTGCATAGCATCTAATAAATTACTATCAGATAAAGATAGAGTCAAATTAGGAAATACATCCAAATAAACCGGTCCATGACAAAGACTAGTTTCAATTAGAGCTGCTAAAGAAGGCTTGAAGTCTATACACCTACCATCTCTAACATATGCTATAATACTTGAATTAACCCCTAATAAGGTTAAGGGTTTGAATGCAATTTGCACTAATCCTATATGGAGAAATTTATAGTTCCTAAAAGTAATCAAATCTTTTTTACTCAACAAATTAATTGTTTGAGTATTTTCAGACATTCTAATTGTTTGCTCTATAGTTTTAATAGCAAACCTAGATCGCATATCAAATAATCCAATATTATAAATTTGATTTGAAGGAACGGATGGGATTACCCATTTATTCAATTTATCCAAATTTTTTGAATATTCTACCAATTCTGCATTTTTTATTAATTCATCATGATGATCATTATCGTCCATATGCATAAGGCTTGATGTGGTTGGCCGAATAATAGATCTAACGCTAAGTATGACTTATTAACTTGCAAAATAAATGACATAAAAGTACAATATTTTTTGTCATCTTTGCAAACAAATAACTCATCCAAACTATTAACCCAAAGGGATAGACGGAAAACTTTCAAACAGACGAATTACTCATTTAACTATCAACCCGAAGGGATAGACGGAATAAATTCCAAAATCAAAGATGGTTTTTTGATTTTTAATGACATAAAAATACAATTTTTTTTGTCACCTTTGCAAACGACTTAATCGTTTATTTATCAACCCGTAGGGATAGACGGACAGAGTCCACGAAATCAAAGATTTGGAATGGTTTTAGCAAAATTTTTCTTTTCTTTTTCATCCGACAAATAGCCTTTCACTGTCCTCGGCATTTACGGCTTAAAAGATGAATCTTCAAGAAAACACTAAAAACCTTTCCCATTTGTACTCTTTTTTTTTTTTACATACTTAGCTTAATCTACATCTTCAGCCAGCCACAATAATTTAGCTACAAGCTGACATTAAATATTTAAAGAATAAATATTTATAGAAAGGAATAAGAACATTAATTACAGAGAAAGAAAGTAATAGTACCTTTCACCAGCCCCAAATGGAGTTAGAAAGGCTTTGATACCACTTTGAGATGAGATGGAGCCTTTTCAAAGGTATTTTATTATCAAAACCCCAAGAACAAACATTCTTGGTTTCTGATGTGAACAAACTCATTAGTATTATCCTCCATTTTAAATCCTTGAACAGGGATAGGTGGTTTAATCATAGGAGCATTTGTTTGCACAGATGGAAATGATTCTTCTTGATTTACTTTATTTAATTGATTTAATTGATCAATTATTAATCTTTGTTGATCCATTTGTTTGTCAATTGTATCCTTAAGGGAAGTCTACTCTCTTTCTAGTAATACAGAGGATGGCGAAAGGCTGTTTGTCGGATGAAAAAGAAAAGAAAACTTTTGCTAAAACCATTCCACATCTTTGATTTCGTGGACTCTGTCCGTCTATCCCTACGGGTTGATAGTTAAACGATTAAGTCATTTGCAAAGGTGACAAAAAATTGTATTTTTATGTCATTAAAAAATCAAAAAACCATCTTTGATTTTGGAATTTATTCCGTCTATCCCTTCGGGTTGATAGTTAAATGAGTAATTCGTCCGTTTGGAAGTTTTCCGTCTATCCTTTTGGGTTGATAGTTTGGATGAGTTATTTGTTTGCAAAGATGACAAAAAATATTGTACTTTTATGTCATTTATTTTGCAAGTTAATAAGTCATACTTAGCGTTAGATCTATTATTCGGCCAACCACATCAAGCCTTATGCATATGGACGATAATGATCATCATGATGAATTAATAAAAAGTGCAGAATTGGTAGAATATTCAAAAAATTTGGATAAATTGAATAAATGGGTAATCCCATCCGTTCCTTCAAATCAAATTTATAATATTGGATTGTTTAATATGCGATCTAGGTTTGCTATTAAAACTATAGAGCAAACAATTAGAATGTCCGAAAATACTCAAACAATTAATTTGTTGAGTAAAAAAGATTTGATTCCTTTTAGGAACTATAAATTTATCCATATAGGATTAGTGCAAATTGCATTCAAACCCTTAACCTTATTAGGGGTTAATTCAAGTATTATGGCATATGTTAGAGATGGTAGGTGTAGAGATTTCAAGCCTTCTTTAGCAGCTCTAATTGAAACTAGTCTTTGTCATGGACCGATTTATTTTGATGTATCTCCTAATTTGACTCTATCTTTATCTGATAGTAATTTATTAGATGCTATGCAATTAACCATTCATACTAATGGTTATAATTTCAAACAAGGAAGTGAAATAATAGCAATATGCTATAGGATTTACTATAAGGTTTTACATACTTTAAATCCAAAAGTGAAACAAATATCTTTTCCAGGAACTACTACGGTAGTCCAAACTAATTTATTAACCTCAAACATAGCAACTAATAGGCTAATAAAATGGAGTGAAATAAATTTTCCTACAACTTGGTCCCTTCCTCAGGAAATAGAACCTGAACCAAAATTAAATAACCAGATAGATCAAATAATTCAAACATCCGAAGGAGATGTAGAAATCAAATTTAGTTCTCAAAGGACTATAAAATTACCTAGGTCAATGTCGGCGAGGTATTCCACCTCTAGTGAATTCTATACTCTCCCAAAGGAGACTTGTAGGGCCTCCACCTCTCAAGAGAGAGAACAAATAGAATCTTCTGTAGAAGAAATAAGAATAAGTCAAAATAACATTCTAGAAGGAATTTATAAAAATGAAAAACAGAGTAGGCAACCTCCTACTCAATCAGAAATGAGTTTTCATCTATGATTGATTATTCTTCAGGCAGTCTAATAAGAGAAATTCTTAATAACGAATTTCAAAAAGAAGAACACGAACAATTTCGTGAATGGTATTTTAATAAATACTCAAAGGAAGAATTAATTTAATTTAAAAATAAATATTATGACTATTTAGAAAAAACTCAAGATTTTACATTCTTTGTGAAATGGTTTTTAAATCATCATATTAATGAAATAAATAATGAAATCTTAGTAATACAAAGATCTTGGAATACCAAGCAAGGGGAAATGGTTAAGTCACCTTTTCCACCTGAACAAGCCTTTTGGTTAAATAAAGATACTGAGGCTACTGCCTATGGAAACTTGCAGAGACTGGAATCTGCTCAAGTAACAATTAGAGAATTAAATACTCAAATTAAATCTCAAAATTATACAAATACCTTTTTGACCTGTTTAGGTGATCAATTTGTATTACTAGAAAGAGAGTTGACTTCTCTTAAGGATACAATTGACAAACAAATGGATCAGCAAAGATTAATAATTGATCAATTAAATCAATTAAATCAATTAAATAAAGTAAATCAAGAAGAATAATTTCCATCTGTGCAAACAGATGCTCCTATGATTCAACCTTCTATCCTTGTTGAAGGATTTAAAATGGAGGATAATACTAATGAATTTGTTCATATTTTAGAACAAAAATTGAGAGATTTACATCTCAACGTGGTGTCCCAAGAAGGAACATCAAATCAAAATGAGTCTTCTGAGACGGAGAGTGAGATTGAAATTCAATCTGAATCCTCAAAAGAAATATTGGGAACCCTTTCCTTCATAAAATTATGCCAATAATTAATATTGACCAAACAGGAATATCTACCATAATAGATGTTAAAGCAATAATATTTGAATTCATTACAGATCCTCAGACCCGTATGCTTAATAAAGTTAGGGATATTCTTTTAAATAAAGAGAAACAATTATGTTTTCTTAAGGAAGAAATAGGAATTTTGAATATCAATGAACACTCAAAAAGAGTAATATTCAAAATCAAATTAAATTGATTGAACAACAATTTAATAATGAAATTTGTAATAGTTTACCTAATGCTTTTTGGGATAGAGAGAAACACTTTGTTTCTTTACCTTATATCAATGGTTTTGATGAAAAACAAATACCTACCAAGGCTAGACCGGCTCAAATGAATCGAGAATATTTAGAATTATGTAAAAATGAAATTAATTCTCTATTGGAGAAAAAATTAATTAGAAAATCTAAATCTCCTTGGAGCTGCACTGCTTTCTATGTGAATAACGCAGCTGAAAAGGAATGAGGTGTTCCTAGATTAGTAATAAATTATAAACCACTTAATAAAGTGTTGAAATGGATTAGATATCCGATCCTAATAAAAAGGATTTATTAGATAGGTTGAATGAAGCTTTAATCTTTTCGAAATTCGATATGAAATCTGGATATTGGCAGATTCAAATAAGTGAATCTGATAGGTACAAGACTGCCTTTACAGTCCCATTTGGGCACTATGAATGGAATGTAATGCCCTTTGAATTAAAAAATGCTCCTTCTGAATTTCAGAACATAATGAATAATATTTTTAATCCATATACAGAATTTATAATTGTTTATATTGATGATGTTTTAGTATTTTCTAAAACAATTGATCAACATATTAAACATTTAAAAATATTTAAGAATTTGATAATTCATAATGGGTTAGTGGTATCTGCCCCTAAAATGAAATTATTTCAAATTCAAGTTAGGTTTTTGGGTCATAATATTGACCAAGGAAAAATTATTTCTATAGAGAGAAGTATTGAATTTGCTTCTAAATTTTCTGATGTCATAATGATACAAAACAATTACAAAGATTTTTGAGAAGTCTAAATTATATTTCAGACTATTATGCTAATTTGGCTAGAGATACAACTATATTGTATTCTAGATTAAAAAAGAATCCTAAACCCTGGAGTGAGGAACATTTTCAGGTAGTAAGAACCATTAAATCTAAGGTAAAATGTTTACCTTGCCTGTCATTGGCAAATCCAAACTATTTTAAAATAGTAGAGACGGATGCTTCCGATATAGGATATGGAGGTATTTTAAAACAAGTGAATCCTGAACATTCAAAAGAAGTTTTAGTTAGATTCACATCGGGAAAATGGAATCCCTCTCAGTTGAAATATTCAACTATCAAGAAAGAAATGCTTTCTGTAATTAAATGTATTTCTAAATTTCAAGATGATTTATTAAATCAAAATTTTTTACTAAGAATTGATTGTAGTTCTGTAAAATCTATTATTGAAAAAGATGTTAAAAATCTTGTGGCAAAGCAAATATTTGCAGGATGGCAAGCTTAGCTGTTTGCCTTTGAATTTGACATTCAATATATAAAAGGAGAAAATAATTCTCTTGATGATTATTTAACCCGAGAATTCTTACAGGGAAAATGACAACCCCTAATAGGGGAAGAGGTCGCGGTAATGGCCGTGGTCGAGGGACTGGGAGTAATAATAGGTTACCCCAGCAAGAATCACCAACTGTTCCTTTAATTGGAGAGTGGACAGTATACCAATCAAGGCAAAGGAATGTGCAGCAATTACCTGCACCGCCAATAAGGGAAGAATTAGCTTCCACTTCATCAATAAGGGAAGAATTAGCTTCCACTTCATCCAGTAAGAAAATATCTTACAAAGAAATTGCAATTACTGAGAATACTTGTGAGTACCCCAATCCGAACTCATGTTTTGGATCCACTTTTATTAAATTTTGGGCTTATATAATTGCTAAAAGGCAATATTTAGTCCAAATATCCCAACAGCCCATTAATCCATTGGGCCTGCCAAGCATTCGGCCCAATATGGCCAAAAGGAGTACGCTGTCGTCCGACATGGGACACTAAGGCGGTTTAACTGCCCCTGTCGTGCGACATAGGACTCCCCATCAGCCTGCCTATAAATACAAGGCATGGCTGATCATTTTAGGGGACTTGGAGTGAATAGAGGGAGGATACCAGTAATATAGGGAAAACTCTGTCCAAATAGAGTCTCCCTCTCTCTCTCATACACACACACTCACCTCCCTCCTCACACACACACACACTTCAAGGTCAAGATCCAAAGAAGCTCCCTTTGTTGGTGTGTAGAAGGGGTGGACACCATACTATTGGTGATCTCACCTTGTGGACTACAATAGGTAGCCACTAAACCTTTCTCCCTCTTTAAATAAAGTCTTTAATACATTTATAATACATTGCATGCTTACTTGCTTTAATATTATGTAGAAATTGGGATTTTTGCATGATAAAGGTGGTGGAGAAGTGAATCTTCAATATTCACTTCTCCCCACCTCGTAATCCGGACATTTGGTCATCTTAGGATCAATAAAGGTTCAATCTTTACGCATTTGCATCGAGTTAGGAGGAGATGGCTACTTCAAAGTGGCCAAAAATATGTGATTCATCACATTTGGTCACTAAAGCCATGTGATCCTCCCATAATACTCCTATATTACTATTTTAATACTGCTTACAGTTAATAAAGGTGCTTAGTTTGCCTTGAGAAGCAAAGGGGAATCAAACAGACTGAAGGGCACAGAATGGCCTATCCTCGTCGGACGACACAGGACTCCATGGAGATCCTGTGTCATACGACATGGAGATCCCAGAAGGCTGTAAAGCCATTCTTGGACTTCAGATCTGTCCAGATTACTCCTTTTGTAACTCAAAGCTTACCTAAGCATTTCTGTGGCTCATAAGCCACTATTTGGGTGCCTATGATCTGTTTGGGTACGATTTATTGGAGGCGGTTTGCCACATGACATGAATAACCTCGGATGTTCCATGTCATGTGACATCCGTATCATACAAAGTCTATCATGACTTTGTCCACTCCTGTCAATCCCAAACTAGGCTTAGACCTTCAAATAGTGTCTTGAATGAGTTAGATAAATGTCATTCCTGTTCCAGAAATAGCTTGGTCATTGTAAAAGACAATCTGACCAAGAGATATCATGTCGTACGACACCCTATTCCTAGGAGGTCCTGTATCGGACGACACCCAAGCTCTCTGGGCAGATTGTCTTACCTTCTGCCTTGTTATGACAATCATAATATGTAAAAGGGTGTGGCCCCCTATCATGGCTCACAAGTTGTACTCAACTTCTATATTATCAATAAAAATGCCAAATTTGCTTGCTTTACACATCGACACACATTGCACACACACTTTGAATGTCCAAAATTGTCCAACGTTGATTGAAAGTCTCGAAAGAGGCGTATTGGGTGAACTCTCTAGTTCTTCCCAAACACGTAACCAGACTCCCGAACCCAAAATACTCTTAAAATAGGTTTTTCAATGTTTTCCTTTAAAAACGGAGTGGCGACTCCCAAAACCGAAGTTTTCAAAACTCATCGTATCATTTTCAACACATTAAAAACTCTTTCAAAAAGGGAGAAAATGATATCCGATTTTTCTTTTTCGGGGTGAGCGTTCATTCAGTGGCGACTCCGCTGGAGACATTGAAAAACTTTTTGTTCTAAAAAATGAAGACGATACTCGGTATATAGGTGGAAACCACTAACCTTCCTGTATCGCTCCCTAACCCGGGGCTTGGGATAAATGGTGGTCTAACAATCCCACGTACCAGTATCATTCTTCTATTTTCTGAAAAAAGAAAAAAGTTTTTCTTAAAGAGGGTCTAACTTTCTTTAAATCAACTTGGACAATTTCGACATTCACCTTGTGTGCGCATTTGTGTCATTTTGTGTGTTCAAATGCACCTTGCCATGCTTTTATGCTTCTATGCTTTGGTATGTGGCACTATTGGGAGCCGGGGCTTCCCCCTTTGCAATTTGCTCTTCCCGCTGATCAGAACAGGGCAGGATGACGCTGGACTACAGCTACTGGTAAATTCTGACATTTGGGGTAGTCCCCTTTTGTCATGCTTTGACTCATTCTCTTGTTTTTTCCTTTGCATATTGCATAAAAAATCTCTTTTACAAAAAAGCAAAAAAAATATTTTCCTAGAAAATACCTTCACACTACTCGCACTCTACCCGCACATAGAGTTAGAACCCGGGAGTGTACGGACGGCATCGCGGAAAGTGACATGTTTCGCTGACGTTTGAGCGCCTAAAGTCCTCCTAGCCAGTGAGTCAGCCAACACTTGTCCGTGACACACTTTCTACCGTGACCGGTTGGTTTTTGGCCAATGCTTTTCAAAACATTTTAAACTCGGTTTTCAAAATTTTCTCACAAAGTCCGAGTCATGCATCGTCTCCAAAAATCTTGGCATACTTTCCCTCTTCATGTCGGAATCACGACATAATTCAAGCGTAAGTACACGTTAAGATCTCTACATATCTCGACGTAGGTACATATTGATTTCTCGGCTTGGCTTCATAAGAAGCCATGACGCGTTTTCGACATGTGTCAACGCGGGACCATGTCGACTTCTTAACGCATACTAATAAGAGTTATGCCGAAATTTCGCCACCAAGTGACGAGAGGCCATGCCAGATTTTCAACTCGAAAAGAGGAGAGGTCATGCCCAATTCGTCCAGGGTTTTACCTGCAAATTGCGGTCTCGTACAGTCAAACGTACTTTTGACCCTCTCTCCTCCTGAGTTAAGACGTTGACTTGGACTTGGTTTTGAAAACCCCAAGTTTGACTTGTTTTGGCTCGTATGCCCATAGGTTCGTTCTCCCTTTCGATTGGTGGGTTCCACGTGCCCTATAGGACCTCTGCCGGGATTGTCCGTCCCGGAGGTGCAATACAGGTGGAATACAGGGGGTCTATAGACGTAGTGATGGAACCCACTGATCCAGGAATAGCATAGAATGCAAAAAAGAAGGTTTCCCCCTTTTCCAACCATTCCTAGGATTAATAAAAATCATTTTTAAAAAAAAATAAAAAAAACATAAAAAAAAGAGCATATGCATGAGTCCGTCCTCAGCCTATCCTCTCCCCTACCTAAAGCCGTTCTCTCCCCTTATAGCGAGCAAGTATTGGGTCAGAGTTCCGGGTGGTCGGTTAATCAGTTTCTCTCCAATCAGGGAATCGTATCCAGCAGTCTCAGAAATGGCAGATTCGCAAGTCTCAGCGTGTTTGGGTCCGAATGCGGGTATCGATCCAGCTCAGAATCAGAATGTCAGTCAGGGTGTAGGGCCAGATCAAGGTCAGAATACGGGGCCGAACACAGCTTTGAATGCCTCTCCTAGCAGTGGTTATGGCATGGGTCCTCACATGACACCCCTGGGAAGAACCCGATGTTACTATCACCGGCACTGGCTTTGTCCCCCCATCCTCACCTAGGCAAGGCCTTCACAACCTGCCCCCACCAGTCTCCTATGGTGTGCCTAGCTCCCTGCCGACTCATGGGGGTATGTCAAGACCTCCCCCTATCCCAGTATCTACTTATGGTATGCAATACGGGCTGAGGGGCGAATCAAGCTCCTTACCGAAGGTCAGTGCTCGGGACCAGTTTATGTTTTATCCCCAGAACCAGCTTGGGCAGGGTCAGCAACCCAGTAGTGTCAATCAAGAGCCGTTTGGGTATACTCAGAATCAGTTTGGGACTCGGGGTCAAAGTCCGTATAACAGCACGGGTCAGCCGTCCAACCCAACCTTTGGTGGTCAGTTTATTGCTCCTCATGATCAGTCCAATCAGCAGCAGAGCGGGTATCACATGTCAGGAAACCAGATTTGCCAGGATCAGATCCCGCAATATCCACAACCCCAATTCCAAAACAACATCCCTCAGCCTACGGTTTGTTCTCCTCTCACCCAGCACCTGTACGATTCCGCTCCGTATTCAGCTCCGTGTACCAATATCAGGTCCCCTGCCCATGGTCAGGTCAGCAACCAGTCAGTACAGTTTGGGCCCCGGAATCCCAACGCTCAGTTTAATGGGTATGACATGTACGGGAATAGAATCCCCAGCTCGGTTGGTTTATTGGACAGCAATGTCAGCATGCCCAGTACTTTTGGTCTTCCTTCGGCTGCCTTGCCCATCAGATCCATGCCAGAATTTCCAGTACCATCTTCAACGGTAGCTCCAACTGTAGGGCAACCCCCATCTTCCGAAGTTTCGAGTTTGAAGGAAGAGTTGAAGTATGTGAAAGAACAGTTGCACAAGATGACTTTTGGGTCAGACGTGGTCAATTCTGTAGAGCTCAAGGACTCTAAGGCCCTCCCGAAGAACTTCAAGATGCCCCCCATAACTAAGTTTGAAGGCTCCACATGCCCTAAAACTCACATGAACAGCTACATCATGTCAATGGGTGCCAAAGGGGCCACCGAAGAGATGCTAGCCCTTTACTTTCACTTATCCCTCGATGACTCTCCTTTGAGATGGTTCCTAGGTCTTAAACCGGAAGCAAGGGCTACATGGTCCCAGATCAGTGATTCCTTTTTGGACAAATACAAAGGAAGTGTCGAGTGGTACACCACTCGTAGTGATTTGATCGGCACCATCCAGAGGCACGATGAGTCCGTAACAGACTTTTATAAGAGGTGGAACAAGAAGCTTAATGAGTTGGCTCACCCAATTCCCCTCTCTGACGAGAAGTCCATCTTCCTTTCATGTGTCAAGCCATCCGTCGTGAAGCCATTGGCCGGGGTACTACCCGAATCTGCGAGAAATGGTGAGTGCAGGGGCTGAAAGTGAGAATGCTACCTATTCCATTGTTCCAAGCTCTACCCCTGTCGCTCCAAAGGGTAAAGAAACTGCTGTCTCTAACACCGTCAACTACATTCAAGGGGAGAAGGGTCAGTTATCTGGCCGTGGTGGAGGAAGGCCTCGGCGTAAATTCGATGATTTGGGGATGCCAACTGAGGAGGCATTTAATGGTTTGGTAAAGGCTGGGCTGATCAAGCATCTGGATAATTACAACCCGGTTAAGGCAAATCCCAATCTGGACACTAGCAAGTTTTGCCTCTACCATCAGTACCCTGGACATGTTACCAATGACTGCGTCCCTTTGAAGCTGCTCATCCAAAGGCTTATTGATGAGGGGAAGATCGAGAAGGCCCCTCGCCCTAATGTGATTACCAATCTCCTCCCGTAATCTTCACCAGAACCCAGGGCCCTCCCATCCAATATTAATACAGTCAATCAGTCTTTGTAGGATCTAGATTGTCTGTTTGTTTCTTTAATGAATGTCCTTTATTGGACAAGAGTCTGTCAAGTCCACGTTGGACTAGTCTTTTCTTCCAATGATAAAAATCTTTGTTTCTCTCCTTGCTAGACTCGAGACATCACTTGCACCCACGTTACAATTAATTGAAATGGTCTTATCCTTGATGATCACCTTTCCTGCTCAATCACTAATGCTTTGAAATAACTCATGTTTAAATTAATCGGAGTGAGAAAAATCAATTAATATCCTTCTCAAATTGGGGCTTACCAACTCCCCGTCTTGCATTTCATATGCTCACATTTCTTTCATCATCCTCATCATCTCGTTGCTCGATGAATTTGCATGAATCTTCCTCAATTAAAGCTTAAGCAAGCAATGAAGACTTAATTTCGTTTAGGTCATCCGGTAGTGATTGCGGTTGAAGCCTTTCACCCATAGGAAAGCCATTACCTTACCCTCACTAAACAATATCCTTTCATTTCAAGATCGGCATGTTTTGAAACCCTGTTTATCTATCACCTTTGCTCCTTGCTGAGAGAAGTCCAAGCAACGCCAAAGAAGTTAGCTTCGAGAGTCGGCAATGCATAAAATATTCAAGTCATGAAGGAAGGACGGATATAATCCCCAGCTCCTCAGGAAGTCTTTCAAATTTTCAAAAGAAGGATTTTAAATCCTCACAATCTCAGATATAATCCTCAACTCCTCAGGAGGCCTTCCAAGTTATCAAAAGAAGGATTTTAAATCCTTACAATTCAGCAAGAGTCCTCATCTCCTCAAAGAGGCCATCCCACATCATCAAAAGAAGGACTTTAGATCCTCACCATTCAGCAAAAAAAAAAAAAATCTCCGACTTCTCAAGAAGCTCTCCAATAAAAAAAAAGAGAAAAAAAAGGAGCCCGAATTCTCGCAAGTTCGCAAAAGTGCTCGATAGCTTGGACTTCCTCTCACCATCACCTTAAATCAATCCCAAGCCATCCTCTCGATTTTAGAGGATATTCCTATTACCTTAAACCAATCCCAAGTCATCCTCTCAATTTTAGAGGATATTCCCTTACCATTACCCTTGCCCTTGGCAAAGCCAATTTGGACCTCTCATTCTTGGAGGCAATCCATATCCTAGCCATAGAAATCCTAAACACATCCCCAAAAGCCAACCTCTCATCTTTAGAGGTTCAGTCAGTAAAAGGCCTAGCTGACCTCTCATCTTAAGAGGTCATCCACTTCCAAAATCATCTGATGGCCGATCGAAGCCTGGAAACCCAGCTACAGTCCCTACCGGATAGTAATTTCATTCAAATGTCCTCGAGATCTAAATCACATTAATGCTTCGTTGCTTGCTTAAATCGCAGCCAAATCCATCTTGGCTCAAAGTCATCAATCAAAGATTGTGCAAATTCAATCCTTCCCTTCGACACTTCATGTGAGCGTATTTCATTTCTCCTCCACAAACACTGGCCGTGGATGTCCCACTGGGGCTTCGCATCCGTGTCTTCCATCGACACTCCAAGGGGACATGTTCTTCAACTCTCCCATCCTTAAAATCCTCAAAGGTTCTCAGATCCTCAAATTTCAACATTCGTTCTCTTTTCTATCGGGACTCGCCCGAACTACGGCGACCTGAGCTCCTCATCATGGAGGGGAACGTAGGCAACCATAATTGGTCCGGTCGAAATCACAAACAAATCTCAGAAAATCCGGTCTCATCAAGGACCGTTCCTATACACTTTCCATCCTTCCGGATTTGATCTCGATATCAGTTAGTTTTCTCCTTGTGATTAATCAAAATATTTGTTCATATCAGACTTAGTGTTTGAATAACCCGAACATTAATAAAAGGTTTTTAAGCAGCTTTGTGATCATCGTGAATAAGATAAGTTTTCAAGTGTCTCGACAAGTCTTCTCTCTCTCCGTCATAGGGAAATAGAGCCAAACACTGTCTTTCTGTCAGCAGGGGCTTTCAAACACTTTTCCACACCTTGTCATGCTTATACTCTCTCAAAAGAGTGAAACCCAAAGCAAGTGTGTCATACACAAATTCGGGATTCATTCCCACTTTTCAAAAAAATGTGCCCCTGCACATATATATTTCCAAGTCTGTGACTGATTGACTAAGGTCTGGAAAGATGGGTGCCTCCTGGGTCGCGTGATGATTATGCCTGTAACAGGATTGCATTGGACCTCTCTTCATAACGTTCCATTTTGGGCCAAATATTGGATCTGGGCGATGATGCCAAAGTTGAAGATGAATTTTGGGGCTTCTGTGACTACGGGAAGTCGCCTTTTGCGAAGCTTTCTTTTTACAAACACTGGGCTAGTTTCCCAAGAAAGTCAGTAAACGTGACCATCCATCTGACGTCAGAACTGGCTGCATCTGCAGCACTCCATCGGCGATCCGATACTTGCTCAAAACTTGTCCAAAGCAGCCCAAAACTCTATATCCATTCCCCCTACTCACCAGCCGCATGGGAGAGGATTTGGCACACTTTGCACCCAAATACATTACCACCCTCCTAGGACGGACTAATACATATAAACAAATAAGTCTAGATGCTATCAATAGAATGCATTAGTTGCAAAATACAAAAATTTTATTTTACAAAGTGAGAAGCAATAGATTAGTGCATGCATTGTTCCCTCTCTCCCTAAAAGAGTCCAAAGCATGACAAAAGGGGATTTTCGTGATCACTCCGACTCGGAATCATCCTCCTCATCCTCCACGGAGCCGCTGTCGTCCTGGACGCTGCCTACCTCCTCCTCAGAGCCGCTCTGCTCCTGGCCGTCACCGCCACCCTCCTGTACCTCGTGGATCTCGCCATCCGAATCATCATCATCCTCATATTGGGCCCAAGGCCGGGGCTCGCCATAATATCCATGTCACTCAGGCACTGTGGCAAGCGGGGGCTAGAAAGGATCACCCTCACCATCATCGTCAAAGGCCCGTCCTGCAATGACGAATGAATCAAAAGTCCGTTTTGAAATGGCAAATCATCGTCAAGGGTCCGTCTTGCAACGACAATGTTCATCAACGGCCAGTTTGGCAATAGGCAAGTCCTCAATAGCCCGTCTTGCAATGGTGAACCATCAGCAATATCCGTCTCGCAACGGCAAATTAACAGCAGAATCCGTCTTGCAACGGTAATATCAACCGCAAAGTTCGTGTTCTACCCGACAAATGTTTCCAAAGTCAGTCAATCACTTCAAGTGATCATCGTGCGCACAACCCTTGCAGGTAAGCACAGAACAGGTATGAAAGCATGTCTCATTCACCTGCAAATCATCATTACTTTCTCAGATAAAGTCATTTCAAGTCATAGAGTTCATCTCGCGATCCTTTTGAGTTAATCTCGAACACCTATTTGGGCTTGTTCCCATACCTATTTAGGCTCGTTCCTATTCGTAGGCTTGTTCCTACACCTATTTTGGGCTTGTTCCCATACCTCTTTAGGCTCGTTCCTATTCGTAGGCTTGTTCCTACACCTATTTGGGCTTGTTCCTATACCTCTTTAGGCTCGTTCCTATCCGTAGGCTTGTTCCTACACCTATTTTGGGCTTGTTCCCATACCTCTTTAGGCTCGTTCCTATCCGTAGGCTTGTTCCTACACCTATTTTGGGCTTGTTCCCATACCTCTTTAGGCTCGTTCCTATTCGTAGGCTTGTTCCTACACCTATTTTGGGCTTGTTCCCATACCTCTTTAGGCTCGTTCCTATTCGTAGGCTTGTTCCTACACCTATTTTGGGCTTGTTCCCATACCTCTTTAGGCTTGTTCCTATTTGTAGGCTTGTTCCTACACCTATTTTGGGCTTGTTCCCATACCTTTTCAGGCTCGTTCCTATCCGTAGGCTTGTTCCTACACCTCTATAGGCTCGTTCATATATTTCGATAGGCTTGTTCCTATGCGTAGGCTTGTTCCTACACCTCTTTAGGCTTGTTCCTACACCCCTTTTAGGCTCGTTCCAATGTTTCATTCGGGTCTAAAAGCCCACCTCTCGGTCTTTCTCAAATCATTATTCTTTAGCCCGGAATGGCTATAAACTACTCGGTCCGGAAAACCGTACAGTTTCCAACACATAAAATGGCCCGGAATGGCCATAAACTACCCGGTCCGGAAAACCGTACAGTTTCCAAACACAGAAAATGGCCCGGAATGGCCATAAACTACCCGGTCCGGAAAGACCGTACAGATTTCCCACTCAATACAAATCATAGGGGTGACTCCCCTTGGAACAGTCGATCTCGGGTATAAACGCCCATCTTTAGCGGGTGACTTCCCAAAGAAAAAACAGTCAAATTTGCGGGTGACTCCCAAAGAAAAAAGTCAAATCCTCGCGGGTGACTTCCCAAAGAAAAAACAGTCAAATTCGCGGGTGACTCCCAAAGAAAAAAGTCAAATCTTCGGGGTGACTCCCCACCAAAGACAGTCAAATTCGCGGGTGACTCCCAAAGAAAAAAGTCAAATCTTCCCGGGTGACTTCCCAAAGAAAAAACAGTCAAATTTGCGGGTGACTCCCCTTGGAACAGTCGATCTCGGGTATAAACGCCCATCTTTCGCGGGTGACTTCCCAAAGAAAAAACAGTCAAATTCGCGGGTGACTCCCAAAGAAAAAAGTCAAATCTTCGCGGGTGACTTTCCAAAGAAAAAACTGTCAAATTCGCGGGTGACTCCCAAAGAAGAAAGTCAAATCTTCGGGGTGACTCCCCACCAAAAACAGTCAAATTCGCGGGTGACTTCCCAAAGAAAAAAGTCGCATCTTCGGGGTGACTCCCCTTGGAATAGTCAAAATCCCGGGTATAAATGCCCATCTTCGGGGTGACTCCCCTTGGAATAGTCAAATCTCGGGTATAAACGCCCATCTTCGGGGTGACTCCCCTTGGAACAGTCAATCTCGGGCACAAAGCCCGTAGCCTTTCATTTGGCACGTCCATCTTTGATGAACTACGATTCGGCTTGATTCCCCCACGGGATACGTAGGAATCCTCTTCATAAGAGGTCCAGCCGCTCGACCATCTTGGTCATCTCTTTCCCCGCCGTTCGTGTCCGGCTCGGGATTCTCATTGTGTCGACGACCCCACTTCCCGTGGAAGTGACGTCGCCGAGGGGCTCTGTGAGTACCCCGATCCGAACTCATGTTTTGGATCCACTTTTATTAAATTTTGGGCTTATATAATTGCTAAAAGGCAATATTTAGTCCAAATATCCCAACAGCCCATTAATCCATTGGGCCTGCCAAGCATTCGGCCCAATATGGCCAAAAGGAGTACGCTGTCGTCCGACATGGGACACTAAGGCGGTTTAACTGCCCCTGTCGTGCGACATAGGACTCCCCATCAGCATGCCTATAAATACAAGGCATGGCTGATCATTTTAGGGGACTTAGAGTGAATAGAGGGAGGATACCAGTAATATAGGGAAAACTCTGTCCAAATAGAGTCTCCCTCTCTCTCTCATACACACACACTCACCTCCCTCCTCACACACACACACACTTCAAGGTCAAGATCCAAAGAAGCTCCCTTTGTTGGTGTGTAGAAGGGGTGGACACCATACTATTGGTGATCTCACCTTGTGGACTACAATAGGTAGCCACTAAACCTTTCTCCCTCTTTAAATAAAGTCTTTAATATATTTATAATACATTGCATGCTTACTTGCTTTAATATTATGTAGAAATTCTATAAATACAAGGCATGGCTGATCATTTTAGGGGACTTAGAGTGAATAGAGGGAGGATACCAGTAATATAGGGAAAACTCTATCCAAATAGAGTCTCCCTCTCTCTCTCATACACACACACACTCACCTCCCTCCTCACACACACACACACTTCAAGGTCAAGATCCAAAGAAGCTCCCTTTGTTGGTGTGTAGAAGGGGTGGACACCATACTATTGGTGATCTCACCTTGTGGACTACAATAGGTAGCCACTAAACCTTTCTCCCTCTTTAAATAAAGTCTTTAATATATTTATAATACATTGCATGCTTACTTGCTTTAATATTATGTAGAAATTGGGATTTTTGCATGATAAAGGTGGTGGAGAAGTGAATCTTCAATATTCACTTCTCCCCACCTCAGATCTGGACATTTGGTCATCTTAGGATCAATAAAGGTTCAATATTTACGCATTTGCATCGAGTTAGGAGGAGATGGCTACTTCAAAGTGGCCAAAAATATGTGATTCATCACATTTGGTCACTAAAGCCATGTGATCCTCCCATAATACTCCTATATTACTATTTTAATACTGCTTACAGTTAATAAAGGTGCTTAGTTTGCCTTGAGAAGCAAAGGGGAATCAAACAGACTGAAGGGCACAGAAATGGCCTATCCTCGGGACGACACAGGACTCCATGGAGATCCTGTGTCATACGACATGGAGATCCCAGAAGGCTGTAAAGCCATTCTTGGACTTCAGATCTGTCCAGATTACTCCTTTTGTAACTCAAAGCTTACCTAAGCATTTCTGTGGCTCATAAGCCACTATTTGGGTGCCTATGATCTGTTTGGGTACGATTTATTGGAGGCGGTTTGCCACATGACATGAAAACCTCGGATGTTCCATGTCATGTGACATCCGTATCATACAAAGTCTATCGTGACTTTGTCCACTCCCGTCAATCCCAAACTGGGCTTAGACCTTCAAATAGTGTCTGAATGAGTTAGATAAATGTCATTCCTGTTCCAGAAATAGCTTGGTCATTGTAAAAGACAATCTGACCAAGAGATATCATGTCGTGCGACACCCTCTTCCTAGGAGGTCCTGTGTCGGACGACATCCAAGCTCTCTGGGTAGATTGTCTTACCTTCTGCCTTGTTATGACAATCATAATATGTAAAAGGGTGTGGCCCCCTGTCATGGCTCACAAGTTGTACTCAGCTTCTATATTATCAATAAAAATGCCAAATTTGCATGCTTTACACATCGACACACATTGCACACACACTTTGAATGTCCAAAATTGTCCAACGTTGATTGAAAGTCTCGAAAGAGGCATGTTGGGTGAACTCTCTAGTTCTTCCCAAACACGTAACCAGACTCCCGAACCCAAAATACTCTTAAAATAAGTTTTTCAACGTTTTCCTTTAAAAACGGCGTGGCGACTCCCAAAATCGAAGTTTTCAAAACTCATCGTATCATTTTCAACACATTAAAAACTCTTTCAAAAAGGGAGAAAATGATATCCGATTTTTCTTTTTCGGGGCGAGCGTTCATTCAATACTCAGGAGCAAGAACATTATGAGAATCCTATCACAGAAATTGTGATGTTCATTGAGGATGAAGACCTCAAAATTACCAGAAATGATGCTTGGTCAATTAAGACCAGATACCTCGAATCAAGAGGTTACCCAGGCCTCAATGGGCAAGCAAGACCTAATTTGGAAATCTTGCTAAAGGTTACTGAATCAGTAACAATTACTCATCATTATAATAATAATAGTGATGAAAGTTTTATAAACTACAGCAAATGCCATATCAATAAGATATTGCTCCCTAGAGAATGGGGATTAAACCCCAATGGGGAAAAAGCTATAAAGATAGCTGAAGGGAAATATCTCTATTATAATTATTGGGATTATATCCAAGCCTTTTCAAAGGTATTTTATTATCAAAACCCCAAGAACAAACATTCTTGATTTTTTTCAATAAATCCAGAAATTCTGGAAAAACCAGTTCCAAATAGGATTTACTACCGGCGGTCAAAATTTGGCCCTTCTTTGGAAATTTTACCAAAAGAAGTTGGGAATTTATATAATCCTTGGTGTGACAATAGTCCGCTATTTTTGAATTTACAAACTGAGAAAATTATTTATGGACAATGTCCTTTCTTATTCTTTGCAAAATTCCAAATTCCATGGATTTGGAGATGGTAAATATCCATCGCTCATGATAATCTTGATATCCTAATTTTACAAAGAAATTTCTTTTTCAAATGGTGGAGTAGAATGGCTCCTGAAGATATTAATAAATTAGCAGGAAATATTCAAACTGCTATTAATGATGACCTTAATAAAGGTCCCAAGGAACAATGCTTCCAACTAGATTAAATGAGCAGTCTGAAAAATTATTTTCAGAAAAAATATCCCAAGAAATCGGAGGAAAAAATTATGGTGAAAGTTTTGGACCATATGAAGAACCAATTCCTCTCTGTATTTCCCACTCATTCAGCAAAGGATGATGACTCGATGAAAACTGTTTCATCATAGTGATCACTGGACTCCATTAATACTTTCAATTGTCTGGCAGGCGAGACTCAGTCCGAGCCAACTCAAGAAGATATTTGGGACTCCTTAATAGAGGCAATATCTCAGCAAGCTAAAGCTGCTTCAAAGGGGGAAGCCCCAGCCAAAGACTAAAGGTGAAATGGCTAGTAATCCTATTAAATCTGCTTTTCATGAAATTAACAAAAGGAACGATAGCTCCGTAAGGAAATTAAGGAGCTTGATGACGAAATAAAAGAAGAATGAAGGAAAAATTCAAATGCATGGACCAATCTGGTCACAGCCCTAGATAATGTGCGATGGGCTAAAACCCAAAAGATCAAGTTACTTAAATTAAAGATAAGATTAATTCATCTTCATAATATCACGGGATGAATGACGAGAACCGCACTCAATCATGTCGGCAAATGAAGACAACTAATAATGGTTGCTTTAGACAGCAAGAATCTTGCTTTAATAAAGTAAAAGTAAAGTAGTTTGTTTTGTTGTAATGAAGTCATTATTGGATGTGACGATGGGGCCCAAAGTGTACACGACATCAATAATGTCATCTTTACTTTTGTAAAAGTTGTTTGTTTTATTTTCTTTTGTAAAAGTTATTTGTCCTGACCTGTTTGGGTAAGTATCTTATCTCCCTACATAAGGAGAGCTTTCATTCAGTTGTAATTACGCTTCCATTTACTGAATAAAAATCCTTTTTAAAATATTCTCTCTAAATTACTCCCGCACACGGTCTCTCTCCTCCTTCTCATCTCAAAGTTGCATAAATGAAGGATTAGTTTTGTGTATGACATTAAGCTAAAAAATCAATTAAAAAAGCAAAAGTTATCAGAAAAACACCAATTGGGTGAATTCTGTGAACAATTTGCCTTTGATCTAGGAATATCATTAATTCCTGATAAAAAATTTAAAATAAATAAAAAACATTAAATTGTGTATAAGAAAAATAAATCTTTTAAAAATAAAGAAAAATATTATTAAAATCCGTATAAAAAGAATTATAAAAGGCGTTATTATAAGTCTAAGCCCAATCAAAAGGGAAAATAATTTATGCCTAAAAATGGAAAAAGAAAAGCTAGAGATAAGTTGCCATAAATCAATTAAATCAATTAAATAAAGTAAATCAAGAAGAATCATTTCCATCTGTGCAAACAGATGCTCCTATGATTCAACCTCCAATCCTTGTTGAAGGATTTAAAATGGAGGATAATACTAATGAATTTGTTCATATTTTAGAACAAAAATTGAGAGATTTACATCTCAACGTGGTGTCCCAAGAAAGAACATCAAATCAAAATGAGTCTTCTGAGACGGAGAGTGAGATTGAAATTCAATCTGAATCCTCAAAAGAAACTAATGATATTAATCAGCTGACCAATATGTTTGCTGATTTAAACACTAATACTAATATTAGTGAATTAAACCCAATTTATGCTTCAAAGCCTCTTGAAAAATACTATTACAAGAGACCGTCGCCTCAAGATCTTCTTTTTGAAGAACCTGAGCCATTTCAGAATTCTTATTCTGGAAAAGCCAATGTCAGCTTGTAGCTAAATTGTTGTGGCTGGCCAGAGATGTAGACTAAGCTAAGTATGTAAAAAAAAAAAGAGTAAAAATGGAAATATTTTTAGTATTTTCTTGAAAGTTCATCTTTTAAGCCGTGAATGCCGAGGATGGCGAAAGGCTGTTTTTATGATGAAAATGAAAAAGAAAATTTTGCTAAAAATATTCCGCGACTTTGATTTTGTGATTTGTTCACGTCTATCCCTTCGGGTTGATAGTTAAATGAGTAATTCATTCGTTTTGAATTTTTCCGTCAATCCCTTTGGGTTGATAGTTGAATGAGTTATTTGTTTGCAAAGATAACCAAAAAGATTGTACTTTCATGTCATTTACTTTTCAAGATAATAAGTCATACTTAGCAAAATATCTATTATTCGGTCAACCTGTAAGTACCCAAATCCGGATCGTCCAAATCCGTCAGAAAGTTAACCGAAATCCGTTAACTGGCCCGCTCCAGGTTAAGCGGAACTAGTTAAACTCCCCGTTGCTGTGCCAACGAGACATCCCGGTACTGCCCCGTGCATCCCAACGTCAAACCGTACTTAACACGTGTCATCTCTCGTAAAAGTATGGCTTTCCCTGAAAAACGCATTTTCCGGCACTTTCCGGGGGCGTTTCGGACATTTTCCGGACTGTTATTTTAAAAAATGGACAAAACCGGGACCGGGGAACGAATTCCCATAAGGCTGGTGACTCAGAGGGCACGTGGCAGCCATGCCACCTCCCTCTAGTCACCCTTCAATCACAAATCAAGGCTAAAAGACCAAAATACCCCTGATTTGCAAGCCTAGTCCGGCCGGACTCCCTGTGCACTTTTCTTGAAATTGCCAGCAAGTCCCCCAGATTTCCAAAATACCCAAAAACCCCCTGGATTCAGTCCAAGTCCGTCCGGACTCCTACTGCATTTTTCACCTATAAATAGAAATGGCTGTCAAAGCCAAAAAGAGGACAAAATTCACTCCAAAATTTCACTACCCCCTCGGCCCAACTGATTTTCACCCCTTCCGAGCTTCCGTTCCATCTCGATTCGCGTGAAACCTTCGTATTTCGATCAAATACGCACCTTACTACTTCGAAACAACCTTTCGAACCATTTTCCGTGTCCCGTACACACCTTCCGAGCCAAAGGAGTCGACCCTAGCCATAGGTATAACTCCCTCTCTCTAAATCTCTCGTTCCGTCTCGGTTTACGCGCCAGTCGCTACAACCGTTTCGAACGTCGTTATCGAAATGTAGACGCCTCCGTCTAACGGGGTCCGATACGTTTTAGCCCCTCGATCCTCTTCTCTTTCCGTAAGAGAAGTAATCACGGGTTAAAACGGCGTTCCGATCCCGTTCCGTTTACTTTTATTGTCATTTACCAATTCCGGATCGATCGATCCGTTGATCGTTATTTAATTTCCGTCATTTACAATTCCGAGCCGTTTGGCCTCGTTGACTGTCATTTACAAATCCGAGCCGTTTGGCCTCGTTGATCGTCATTTACGAATCCGGATCGTTTGATTCCGTTGATAACGCACTTTAAATACTGTCATTTACAAAGTCCGACCCGTTTGGATCGTGATAGTATTTACTTTTCAAAGTCCGAGTCGCAACCCGATTCGTTGATCGCATATCATTTAATACGCATTTTTCCCATAAAAATCGTTAACAATGTAATGCCCGGTTCAAAACCGGAGTTCGTCCGTCGAACTCTCTTTCAAAACGCGCGAAATGACGTTCCGCCTCCGAATGCTCATCTTCAAACTAAAAGCAAACTTTTGACACTTAAAATCATTTAATACGCATTTTTCCCGTAAAAATCGTTAACAATGACATTCTCAGTTCAAAAAACCGGAGTTCGACCTCCGAACTCCCTTTCAAACTCAAAATCGACGTTTGCCACGCAAACGCTCCTTTCAAACTCAAAAGCGACGTTTGCCACGAAAACGCTCCTTTCAAACTCAAAAGCGACATTTGCCACGCAAATGCTCATTTCAAACTCAAAATCGACATTTGCCACGCAAATGCTCATTTCAAACTCAAAATCGACATTTGCCATGCAAACGCTCCTTTCAAACTCAAAATCGACATTTGCCACGCAAATGCTCATTTCAACTCAAAAGTGACGTTTGCCACGCAAACGCTCATTTCAAACTCAAAACCGACGTTTGTCATTCAAACGCTCGTCTTTTCAAAAGTCACCTAATCAACATTTGTCATTCAAACCAAGATTAAGCTTATCATTCAAGCCCCCATTTCAAAACACACACACACACATACACGATTTCGAGAAAGGTAGAAAGACTCATCATGCGAGGCGTTTCGGGCGATCTCGTAATACTCTACCCGAAATGTAACTTGACCTCCAAACCTAACAATCTCTGGTACAAAAAGCTTTTTACTCGTTTTTGCTGCCAATAAAAATGATCCCCGTTTTCAAAGCCTTTTCCTATGTTTTTGCTACCAATAAAAACGACACCATTTTCTAAAGCCGTTTCTCAACGTTTGGGCTCAAAATACAAAAACCGCGTGGCGACTCCTCATTTTTCCTTCCCATGAAGCGAGGTCTCAGACACCAACCCTCCGCGAAAGACAACCGCGTTTCGCGCCCGCGCGAAATCCCGGGTAATTTCAGTTGGCGACTCCGCTGGGGAAAAGATACTTTTTTCAAAACTGCCGATGTTTTCTAAAAAGCCTTCCGTGGGTCAAACTTTCGTTTACCCTTCCTCGTTTTCGTGTGCGTGTGTTACTTTAAACCTCGAACGGTTTTTGTTTCGAAAGGCATTACATTGTCAACTTTTCAAAATCTTACCATGTTTGTGCATCCCCATTCATGTTTGATTTTCATTGCTGTCTTTTGAACTGTGCATCATAAATCCTTTAAGACACATTCTGAAAAAAATCTCTGTTTTACTCAGAAAAAGGAATTTTAGTGACCGCACACTACGCGCACTTGCTGCCTCGGAACACCACACTTCACGTGCACTTGCTGCCTCGGTACACTGCACACTACAACCCCTAACCCGGGATGGCCTTATCAGTTGCACTCCGATTGGTCTGCCAGACACCTTTCGGGGGCGCACGGGGTCGTCCCAAACATCCCATCCTCGCCCGTGTAAGCCATGCACTCTTTGTGTCACACTTTGTCCAAGACCCCGGTTGGTTTTTGGCTTAGCTCGTGTCATAAAGCCTAAGTGTATGTTTGTCACGCTGGGCCCCGCTCCGAGTCAAGCTCGAGAGTTTGAGACCGAAGGTCGTTCCCGACCCAAAGTCTTGAGCTTTTCAGCCTTGACTTTGACGCGGAGCTCTGCCGAAAAATATACCCGAAGGTTCAATGTGACGCCGTGTCACCAAACCTCGTCGTATGTATCGTGCCAGCCACAACTTGGCCAACGCTAAAAAGCTAAGGTCTCTCGCACAAGCGAGTCAGGAGAGGTCATGCCCAAATTTTGGCACGATCCCCGCCTTAACTTAAGGACGTTGACTTCGACTGTGGCCCGCACGTCCACACACGTTGAAAGTTTGTGTGATCGCCTAGCCTTAAGTTCACTTTTTTCCTTTGTCGGTGGAACTCGCTTGCCTTATCAGACCTCGCTCGGGATAGTCCGTCTTGAGAAAGATGATCTACAATGGAAACGAGGGGCTTATAAGCGTAGTGACGAGATCCACCGATTAGAGCTCTAGGATTAGTTGCGAAAAGAAGACCCGCTCTTTTCCAACCGATTAGGACTCGAGAAAACGCACTTTAAGTAAACATTAATCGGTAATCGCACATTGCACAAGCCCGAAAACCTTGAGCCAAATACCCTTTTCCGAAGCCTAAACCCTTCCTTTCGTTCCCGCGAGCGTAAAGTGGTTCGATTTCCGGGCCGCCGCCTTGCCAGGATCACCGTAACGGCAATGCCGACAGCTTCTTCGGTTCCCTCGCCCTCACCCGTAATTTCCGACATGTCTAGCTCATCGAGAAATCGTGACGGGGAAGGACCCCCGCCACCGGTAATGTATATGACATTGGAAGAAGCCATCCGGGCTTGTGAGGTTCACAAGAGGCGTAAAGAAGATCGCCAGAATTTTGTGGTACAGCCTTCGAATGAGCGTGGTATAGCAGCCTATCCCCTGGGCCGACGGTACTTTTGTCCTGGTCGAGGATGACGATTCCCGAAACCAGCTTCACCAAACCTTCAATCAGGTTCCTCCCCGCCAACTTACGGGATGCCTTACAACCAAGGAAACAACCGACCTAGGCTCCATGTTGCCACCTCTCGTGGCAACCCCGCCATTTTTGGTCGCCCAAGGCTACTCCTATCACTCAATACCACCCGCCGCACCGCTGGACCATCTCAGATGCCAATATTCCTCAATACCCTCCCGGTTCGTCCCGCTGCCTATACACGAATCCCTAAACACCGGGACAAACCCCGATACTGCTTCGTAAAAGGCCCCGTATATTCTCATATACCAAGCCTTCCACCTCCAATCACTACCGCTCACGTGGTAGCACCCGGCGCCGAGCCTCACAGCCCACCACTGACCCAACCTTAGCCTCGGATGGTCGAGCAAATGAAAGACCCGAAAGCCACCATGAGCAGCTCAAAGCAGAAACGCTCAAATCCACAGATCCGGAATGGTCACGCCTCTCCCCGCCAAGTTCGAATGCCGGAGATGGACCGATTCGACGGAACCGAATGTCCTCAAACGCACGTCGACACCTACGTTCTCGGCATGAGAGCAAAAGGAGCAACCCTCCAAAGCAAATGGCCGACCACTTCCAAAGATACGCTTAAAAGTTCGGCCACGATGGTTTCGAGGGTCAAGCCTCGCGGATCGCCACACCTGGGAACAGCATCGTGACATCTTCCCGGAACGGTACAGATCCAACTTAGAGTGGGAAACAAGTCGCGAGGACTTAATCACCACCGAGCAAAAAGCGGATGAAAGTGTTGGGGAATTCTACAAGAGATGGAGCCGGAAACTCTCCGAGATCATGGAGCCACTCTCCAAAGACGAACAGATGCGGATCTTCAAGTCCCGCTTAAGCACCGTCCATCGAACTCTCATCGGGCCACAATTTCTTCCTGCATCTCCGGCCATGGTCAATGCCGGCTCACAGCTCGAGAAGGATCTCAAGGAAAAGTTGGCTACCGCGCCCATATGCAGATACCGCTCGCCAGCTGCATTCAATCCCGCACCGGCCCCTGGCAAAGGGAAAGATACGTCCGTCAACTACGTCCATCGTGGACAATGGGCAATGTAAACCCGGCCCCACAAAGCAACAATTCTACTCGAAGCGCCGCCGTACACTTCGACAAGTTGGACATGCCACCGAGCAAGATGTCGGAAGGGTTAATCAAGGAGGGTCTCCTTAAGCCCGTTGCCAATTACAAACCCAAAATTCCCGTAGCCAATGCGGACAAGAGCAAATATCGCGCCTTCCATCGCATCACGGCCATACCACCGACAACCTGTTTGGGGTTATGATACGAAATCCGTAACTTGATAGAAGAAGGCAAGTTAGAGCGCCCCGTGGGCCCAATACGCCTGGGAACCCATTCCCGAACAATAACAGCGTGAATTCCATTGAGTGGGTGCCCAAGAAGAGTGCCACGAGTAACCGGTTTCTCCGCCTCTTTCGGTCGGATCCTTCTCTAATGTCCACATCGCCTACGATGTTTGCGATCGCCCGCTCGCCCGGGAGTACGAGTCCCGAGAAACCGTCCGGAGCAATCCTCCGAGAAAACAAAAGAAGAAATCCTCTCAACAAAGAATCGAGAGAAAGATACGAAGCCGGGGACACCAGCAGTAGGTACACTCGGAGAACCTTCCGGGAGGTTCGACTACTACGCACCGTACTCCACCACCCTCTTTGCCTCCGTGCCATGCAGCCTTTAGAGCGCATACAGGGAAAGCCGAAAAGTCCCGCCGAAACCAGAATTCAGACTCTGGGACACCGGAATACCTCGATCTTGGTAATCTTATCTTGCCGTAAGCCTAATCCCCCGCGGGATCGCCCAAGATTCAATTTGTCCAGCCTTTCCGAGCTCGGACCGCAAAGGAAGATCAAGGTCCGCCTTGGCAATCGCACTCGATCAATGTGCTAACCAAGGGCGGCAACCGCCACAAAAAATTTCAACACACTCCCCGAGGTTCCAAAGAAAGGCTTTACCTCGCAAGAGGAAGACAGAAACGGATGGGTGGATGACTCTCCTTCTACGGATAGAGACGAGATCTACGACTCCCGTCGTATGGCAAAGATGATCACGTTCGTGACGAAGACTTATCGAGAGATGCCTCGGGCACAACGAAGCTCGTACATCACTCTCAAACTCAACACCATATCACTCCCCGAGTATTGGTAGATAACGGGTCAGCCGTTAATGTTCTCCCTCTCAAAGATGATGCGAGCTCTCCGCATCAATGAAAGCCATCTCGATTCCGTCGCCTCGGACTATCAAGGCCTACGACAACTCGTCTCGTCCCATCTGGGGACGGTGACTCGGAACTCGGTTCGAAACCCAAATGGTTCCAAAGAAAGTTCCACGTGATGGACATTCCATCCGAGTTCACGCCTCTTTTGGGACGCCTCTGCTACACCACATGAAAGCCATAGCTTCCACTCTCCATCAAGGTGTTAAGTTCATTAACCGGCAGGAGATCTCGAAGTCATCCGAGGATAGTTTCCTCATAGGAAACGAAGCCGAGACAAGAGCCAAGCGTGTCCGCACTCAGTGCACCGGGGTTACCTCCTTCGAATCAACCAAGGGACTACCGGCAAATCTCATCGTAATCCCTCGTAGTCCGGAGATGCTAACTATGTAAACGTACTCGAGCAAAGCACCGTGAAGCAGCCCGATACATCAAGTTCAACCGTCGTTTCCAACATTTGGAGGCAGATTGGAAGGAAACGCCGAATATCGCCATGATGCGGGCACATAAACCCCCGTCTCCAATCGGAGATTCATCGCATTCTCCAAACCAACTTTCGGCCCCGCCAGGCGAAGAGATCTTTGTGATAAAGGTCAACAAGCACCGCCATTCTCATTTTGAAGGCATAAAAGTCGTATGGGATGTCCTCCACGAGGAACTACCCGCTGCACCTCTCTTCTCCAACGAAGAGCACGATGTTTTCCTAGCCGCTCCAACAACGCAACCGGACGCAATACGTCCCTACGTTTGGATTGAACCGTCGATGATGATGAATCGTGGACTCTCCGGAGTCGAGGACGCGGCACCCGCGAGCGTGCACCTCTCGCATTCACATGCTCGCTTTTGAGGACAGAACTCCTTCCGATCAGGTCACCTACGACCAAGGCTCCAATACCATGGAAATTGTCAAGCTCAACGTCCAAGCATAAGCAGCTATCCGACGATTGGAAGTTATTGGTTGACACGACAAAGAATCCTCTCGATCAAGTGATCGACGACGACTTCGTCAACATCATCTATTCCGTATATCCCAATGATACCAAGGATCCGGTCCTTATCGTCGATTCTCGCAATACCAAGGTCACCCTCGACGACCGCCCGCTCATGGTAAACGAGGCTTTGGCCAAGCGAGCTCGGGAGCTCATCACTACTTCCGAGTACTGCTCCTGCAACCGCCCATGTCATCGGGCCAAGCTTTTATACCTCAAGCGCCGCCAAGGCCAAGGGAAACAGCCAAGGAGACCAAGCTCCTCACCCCGCTACGAGTCGATCAACCTCGGGAATGCTTCCAGCCCACCCCGAAACATCTCGTGGAAAGTCTTCCCGCAAGGCGTAGCCGCCTTCCGACATAGGAAATGACCACCTCGCATCAACATGCTCCGGCCGATTCTACTCCCACCGTCACGGCCCCGGATTCGTACATCCCGCGCCGATCGCTAGCTCGATATACTTGGCGATCGAGCGAGATCACGAGACCGTCAACATTGCAGAATTCAATACCCCCGTGGGTCAATCAAGCGTATATGGGCAAATTTCTTGGTAATCGAGATCAAGGAAGGCCGCATGGAATGTCCTGGCCCGACTTCCTTCGTAAATGTAATCCAAGTGTTCCGCCATTCGGCGATTTGAACGTAATCACGGTTCTCGGACACTAGCTGACGGTGCGCACCTACGGAGATCGCTTAGCTCTCGCGAGGAAAGCCCTCATGGAACTAGCCGCTCAAGAAAGTCGTCTTTGGGACGAAGACCAAGCTCGAAAGACCTACAGTGGACCAAGCCCTTAAAGTGTCACAGTGCCTTCGCACGTAAAGCTAGAGGCCACTCTAGACCGCTCGACCTCAAGAGCTTTGCTCATGGCAACTTCCTTGACTACCGTCCTGTTCTCATCCAACCCCTCTCGCTGTGCAAGGGTGGTCAACGGTCCCGATGACCTAGGAGATGGAACGTCACAAACAAAAAGAATCCCGCCGCTTACCTTCCCGGGGAAAGCAAGTTCTCTCGTGGAAAGCGACGACGAAGATGATGAAACCATTCTCTTCCAAGCCGGGCATGAAGTCAACAAAACCGGACTCCCAAGGGTCCTGGGAGGATGGGAACGGATCATTTTCGCACTCAAATTGAAAGGCCAACTCAGGGAGGAAGGTCTATTTAAAAACAAGAGGAGGATGGAAATTGCCTCGAGCAACTACTCAGTGGAAATTCCACAGCCGAGGCATTCGCTTACGTAAACGATCAACCGGGCAAAGAACCAAATACATGGGCAGATGTTCGGGAAGCCGTGTACTCACCTTCTGACATACCCGCCACTCAGATGAAACAGAGGAGAAAACTCTCCCCGATGGAAGTTTACCTAGACCGCCGCACGCAGCTCAAAGAAGCACCGGCTATTCTCACATGGGAAGAAACGCAGGCACTCAACTCTCGACGCGAGCTCCGCCGCAAGAAGGTTGATCCGGGGCCCGTGAGCGGAGGAAAACTAGCAAACCACGAGTATCGCTGCACCCAACCTGCAATGCCCCGAGTATGCTCAAGAAGAAGGAAAGGAACGCGATATACCGTGAAGAGATCAAGGAGACCGTTCGCTTAAGCCGAGAACTCTCCAACCTCCCCGAGGGTCCAACGCACGCTTCGCCTCGTGCAACCACCGTTGTGCACCGACATTCGAACAATCGCGCCAAACCGTAGGCTACCTCCCCGCAGAGGCATCCAAGCCGCATCCCGGGACGTAATCCTTCAAGCCGCCGAAGCTCCTGGAATTCATCCACAATCAATGAGTTGAGGGAAGACATATGGCTCCTATGCTACGAGGAATCCTCCTCTAACTATGGCTCAACTCAGAGGCACTGTTCGAAGAGACCAAACCTCGATGTCGCCGCCCTAACCCGATCGGGTCAAATCCATGCATTACCACCTAAGGCCACCAAAAAGCCGACGGAGCCGTAATTGCAACCCGGCCAGCCCGAAGACGCAAATTCCTTGAAAGAGGACCCGATCCTCACTCACCAAGCGTACTCAGCGAACATTTCCCTTTGGTCTCTCGCTCACCTCTTCATATCCTCACAAGCTCAAGCTAGAGGAAAGCCCGGCCCGTACCATGGTCCCCGTGGACGCAACCCCGCATGAAGTCATTCGATGATCGGCAACATCCACTATGGCAACATAATCACCTTCAGATTTGGACCTTCCAAAATTTGGGGCCGATCACAATGAGCCGCTCTACATCACGCCCACCCGGGACGAGCGTCGCCTTCCCCGCGTGTTGGTAGACGGAGGTTCCGAATGAATGTCTTGCCCGCCAAGATGATGGACCCGCTTGACATCAAGCCCACAGATCCGAAGCCTTCACCCACACCGTCAAGGCCTATGACTCTACTTCCCGTACAGCTTCTGGGTTGCTACTCTTAACATCTGGTTCGGCAAGCGGGTGATCCCCACCGAATTCCAAGTGTTGGACATTCCAATCACTTTCACAGCCCATCCCGGGGCGTCCCCGTCTGCATCAAATCAATGGCGTGGCATCCACCCTTCATCGCACCTTAAGTTCATGCAAGGCAACGAGCTAACCACAGCCTACGGCGACAAATGCCACCACCGAGGGGACCAAAGACCAACGACATTCCAAAGGTTAGAAATCAAGCATAATGATGACATGCCATTAACTCGGATTCACTCGAGACCTCCAAGATCCAAATATGCAACGTGGACCTTCCACTGCCTCACGACAAGATTCCTCCCGCCATGAGGATGATGAAACTCATGAACTTCATCCTGTGATCGGGGCTCGGCAAAAGGCCGCAAGGCCAACACCAAGTTATTGAAGTCAAGGACCACACCACGGTCCAGGGGCTTGGCTACGTGCCAACACCGGCCGACATCAAGGAAGACAAAAGGCTCGCCCGCACCAAGGCAAAGCAGCCCGCAAAAGGGGAACCTCCGACGGCACACCCACCTCCGACCTTACAGCTTTGACCTCGCTCATTACTTCACCAAGGGAACCGACAGCTGTAACCGAGGGGACCGACAAGGGAACCGACAGCAGAACCGAGGGGACCGGCCAGCGGAACCGATGCCAGAACATGGGGGACCGACAAATGGAACCGATGAAGATGAGAAAGAAGCAGTGGATAGTCGCACATAGACTACAGGAAGAATGGAACAACTAGCACGGACCTCAAGCGTTTCGTAGGACTCAAAGCTAATCCGATAAGGGGAGCGTTCCTCGACATCACAGCCTCTACCTCGGACCAACCGCCACCACACCCAAAGATGAGTACACATTCAAGGGAATCCTGCACTTGGAGGAGCAACTCAAGGTACTCTCCATGGGAAACGATTGTTCGGATCGCCCACCGAGGCCACATTCGAGACAAGAAGTCCAAAGCGTAAGGAACCGTAATTCATAGAAGACGCTCTCAAAGGACCACTCTACGTAGTCCGCTTGAAGAAGTCATGGAGCCGCCCAACTTGATCGATCTGGGCTCCGACAACAAAGATGATCGCCATGATAGGGACAGCAGGCCAAGCCTCTCGATCCCCGCACCCTCATCAAGCATCCAAAGCAATGCCACCGAAGAATTGGGTAACTTTCACCGACCAAGGGCAAGCCAGCGTAATTGGAAGACAAGCCGGGCCCGCACTCCACATCTCCCTAAACCCGGTCTCAAACCCTCTCGAGCCGGCCCTTGTCGAGTCCAGCCCTCTCGAGTCATCCAACGGCCTTACGCCGAGGACTATAATGTTGTAGCCAATCATGTATTCCCGTTCTTGTTTAATGAAAAGTCTCGACCTTTCGGAGTATCCTCTCATTGCCACTTTAACAACCGATAAGTTAACAAACAACTTAAAAGACGTTAATAATTCAATTGATAAAGAAGTGCATACATTAAACGAACAATACATTAAAGAAGTTCTCGAGCGTGTAGTTGACCAAGAGGACAACCGGGCCCAAGCCGCCGAAGAGGTTATGACCAAAGTGAACTCCGGGGCCGTTGCAAGAGCCTAAAGAGACACAAGCGGCGCTTTTCGCCGATGCGTAAAAGGAAGCCCCGATAAACCTCCTCCGGAGTATGTTGACGTGTTCGCCCGGTCATACCAGACATGCCAGACTCGATCCCTCAATCGTGGAGCACAAAATTCCCCGGATCCCGAATCCAAGCCTGCCAAATGTAAGCCGCGCAAGATCAAGCCAGCAGTGGTCCTTGCAAGTTAAAGAAGAAATTGAGAAAATGCTCCGAGTTGGTTTCATCGTAGTGATTGAGTACCCGACTTGGCTCTCCAACATCGTGACGGTCACCAAGGCCAACGGAAAGGTCGATGCCGCGTAGATTTCCGGGATCTCAACAAGGCCAGCCCTAAAGATGATTTCCCCCGCCTAACATCGACATGCCGGTCGACACCACGGCAAATTTCAAGTAAAGTCCTTCGTGGACGGGTTCGCCGGATACAACCGCATCAAGATGTCCGAGGAGGATCAAAGCCAAGATCGCCTTCACCACTCCATGGGGACATATCGTTACATACCTGGCCATGCCTGCTCGGCTCTAAAGAACGCTGGGCTACTTACTACGGGCCGCAACAGCCCTCTTCCATGACATGATTCACAAGGAAATCAAGTATACGTCGATGACATGATCATCCACTCCAAGGGATCGACATGCAAAGACATGACAGATCCGAGGAAGTTCTTCAACAGACTCGTAAAGCACTCCATGAGGCTAAACCCGGCAAAGTGCACCTTCGGCGTCAAGCGCGGCAAGGTACCGGGGTACATGGTTACGTAAAGAGGTATCGAAGCCGATCCCAGAAAATCAAGGCCATCATCGACATGAAGCCGCCTCAAACCCCGACGTAAGTAAAAAGCTTCATGGGAAGGCTTCAAGACATCGTCGCTTCATCAAACTCCGCTTGACATCTCTCTCGCGAGCCCATGTTCAAACCGATGAAAAAGAATGCCGACATCAAATGGGACTCCGAGTGCCAAACAGCCTTTTTGAGAAAATCAAGACCTACTTGGTTAATCCCCCACTTCGTGCCCGCCACATGAAGACAAGCCACTACTCCCGTATCCGACAAGAATGTACACGTCAATCGGAGCAATGCCGGCACAAGAATGTAAAGATTCCAAGGTTGAGCATGCAATCTACTTCGTAAGCCGAAAGCTTCAAGGAAGTGAACTCACTACTCAAAGATCGTAGAAAACTTGTACCGCCTGTATGGGTAGTCGGGAAACCGAAACACTACATGCAAGCCGCATTCAAGGCTCCCCGGGTCTCCAAAGTGGACCCCGTCCGATATCTCTTTGACAAGCCATCTTCTATCAATGCGGCTAGCCAAGTGGTCATTCTTCCCGGCCGAGTTCGACATCAAGTACATGGTCGAAAATCAACAAAGGGCAGAGTAATGGCGCATCGCCCGGCCGACTTCCCAAGCAATGAACCTAAGGGTCCCGATCCGCAATTTCCGGACGACGGAATCTTTTCACTTGACAACGCAAACCGCCGGCAACTCTTCTTCGATGGGGCAGCCAACAAGAAGGGGAATGGTATTGGAATGCTCCTTGTCGATCCCAAGGACGAGCATACTCCCATAGCCATCAAGTCAATTTCGAAGCAACCAACAATGCAAAAGAGAATACGAAGCCTGTGCAAAGCAGTTTGGAAGCCGCCTCGAGCGCAACATCTCGTAGCCGGATGTATATGGAGACTCGCATTGATCATCAATCAAGTATCCAACAAATGGAAGACGGTAGATTCTCGCCTTCGAAGTACCACGCGTACATGGAGGAGCTCATTGCTCGCCCAAGGACATCTCTTTTCACTATTTGCCAAGAGACAGTGAACCGCTCGCAGACGCCCCGGCAACCTCGCCTCTTGTCGAAATTCCCGATGGAAAAGCAAGAAACCCTCAGTAATAGGCAGACGGGAAACACCCGCCTATTGCCGTGAGATCGAAAAAGAAAAAGAAACGATCGACGAACCCCGGTACAATCAGATTTACCAAGCACTTCCAAAACGGAGAAGCTTCCTTCACAAATGAAGATGGAAAATACAAAGAAGGGATCAAATCCAAAAACATGATGGCACTAAAACGCCTAGCATCCCATTTCGTCATTCTGGGGGGTACGTTGTACAAGAAGCACCACCAAGGGCCACTCCTTCGGTGTAAATAAAGAAAAAGCCAGCGAGCTAATGAACGAAGTTCACAACGGAACTTGTGGTCCGCACATGAACGCCAGAGCATTGACACAGATCATCCTCCGTATGGGATACTATTGGGTATCAATGGAAACATCGCATCCAGGGCCTTCGTCCGAAGTCGCGACAAATGTCAACGGTTCTCCAACCTCAATCACATCCTCCTCACGAACTCTATTGCATGACTACGCCACGGCCTTTCGCCACATGGGGAATCGACGTCATCGGCAAGATCACTCCTCCAGGGAGCAATGGTCACGAGTTCATTTTAGTCGCAGCCGACTACTTCACCAAATGGGTAGAAGCCGATCGTACAAGGTACTGAATTCTAAGAAGGTGGCCGAGTTCATCCGAGAGAACATCATGTGCCGATACGGAGTGCCCAACGAGATCATCTCCGACAATGGGACTCACTTCAAGGAGATTGTGACCAACCACCGACCGACCCGTAGTCACACGTCACAAGTCTTCTCCTTACTGTACCACAAACCAATGGTGCAAGAGAGGCGCCTAACAAAACTCTCGCCATGATAATCGAAAGATGACCACTGCAGGTCGGGACCGGCCCGAAAAGCTACATCTAGCCCTCTCGGGGATACCGTAACATCGCCGAACTGCCACAAGGGAGACTCCATTCGCACTTACCTACGGAATGGAAGCGATGTTGCCCATGGAATTGGAAATTCCATCCCTCCGAGTCCTCTTGGAAAACGGGATCAATGAAGTCGAATGGCTACAGAGCTGTCACGACGAACTTGCTCTACTCGACGAGCGCAGATTGAAAGCCACGGAACACACTCGAGCCTATCGTGAGCGTAATGGCACGAGCATTCGACAAGAAAGTCAAGATCCGAGACATCGTAGAAGGCGACTTGGTGCTAAAGGAAAAGCCTCCTACGCAGCACCAATCCCCTCGAAAGTGGGAGCCTACCCGGATAGGACCGTTCGTGGTATAAAGAATCTTCTCCGGAGGAGCCATGAAGCTAGCAGACTTGGACGGAAACCCTTTCGTTAACCCCGTGAACGGAAGCGAGCTCCGCAGATACTTCGTTTGAGGAAGAGCACGAGTCAACTCTCCTTCCCCATACACCGTCCCCGCAAATTAAAGTGCTAAAAGAGTAATACCCAACCGGATACATTCCCGCTAATGATCCAGTAAAAACATGGTCGCACTTCTTTTGTCTTTGTTTTCTCAAATTCACCTAAAGTGTCGAACTACGGTGACCTCGAGCCCCTTAGTCCAACCGTAAAAGGGGAACGTAGGCAGCTCATCATTGGTTCGGTCTAAAAAAACAAAAATACAATAAGCATCAATTGCTTCGTGTTTCGAAAAACTCTTTTCATTTAACCTACAAATTCATAACGGTTAAAACATTCTTTGATGAGTTCAAGCACGGTCAACTCTTGACTCGCTACACGCTAGCAAAACTACAATAAAACATTAATCAATTAATGTGTCTCGCAATGACAATGGGTGGATACTGACAAAGAAGGTCAACCTAGTTTCCCGTACTAGGTCCTTCATCCTTCTTCCCCTTCCCTTTTCCCCTGCGAGTGTTCTTTCACCTTTCGCAGGAAATATTCCTAGGCCTTCTACCCGGCTCGTGGACTCTTCCCGACGCCTCCGTCAAGCCCGCGGCCGTCAACGCAGCCTCTTTCTCTAGCTCGTCTCGAGCCGCCTCGCTTCGAGCCATCATCACAAGCTGCTTTGATTGGCCTCCCGATCAGCACTTGCCACATAATCGCCCATGGCATCGCGCACGATTCCTGTGGTTAGCCCTTGCTTCGCTCCTCCTCAAGGTCGAGCCAGTCCAGTGATCAAGCCACTCCACCACCTCACTCCGTCTCCCACAAGATAGCCATGACTCGTGTCTCCCCTATACACTCTTCGTACCGGGGCCGTATATCGAAGGCCGACGTAACAATGCCCTCTCGCCGATGAAAGAGAACCACGGGCAGAAAGGACGCTGTATTGCCACCACCGGGTGATCAGCACATAGCGTCGAAGGATCTTCCATCCGCAAAGATCCCACTCTCAAAGGTAATGCAAGATAATCTTTCGTATCAAGCCAAGGCATCTCCGCCTTCCACTGCATACTGTCGCAGTAACCAATGACATGGAATATATAGAAAGACGCCCGAGACAGCTCCCGCACTCGACGATCAACTGCCACCCTCCCGCAGTGGTCCCGCAAGTCTCGTAATTTCCAATGGGGAACCCACCATCGCAAGTGATGCGTGCAAAGTCTCGGGCTGCCATCCAGAGCTCCAGCCTCACCGATCGCCCCTATCACCAGAGGACGCCGCTGAGAAAGACTTCAAGCGTCACAAGACATTGGCACCTCGTGCATCATCTCGCAGCCTCTCCTCAACCACTATTAATGGGTCAAGCATAGCGTGAGACTCCTCCCCCACATGACGGGCTACTGCCGCCATCCGACCTATGCCCAGAACGCCTCGCTCTAAGCACTCGCCGGCACGATGT